>JABWDY010010140.1:2998-14584 GCA_013358455.1 Thalictrum thalictroides | reverse complement strand
AAAAATCTTGTTTTAGCCGTTGTAGTATACTAACCTTGTAGGAATAATTCTTTCAAAATGGAGACAAGGAAAAATACAAGAAAATAGGATAAGGACTTGCGCCAAGCTCAAGGTAATATCCTCCCTTTAAATTTATTATATATGTCACATAGAGGACTATGCCCATATCTTGTTTGGTGGTGGGGTATTATATTACCTAGCTTGATGTTTTCCATGTTTTATTTACGACTACAACAAAGTTTTCAAAAAAATTGAAAAATCTTCAATGATAAGTGTAGATTTTTAATTACCATGATTGGGAATTACTAATATTTGAAATTCTTATATGATCATTGATATGCCAAGAGCATGTTTTATTACTTAACAAAGATTTCATTCATGAAAACATTGACTAGCTTACTTTTGTGCATATAGTGTCTATTAGCATAAGTCAAGTTGAGATTGATTGATTGATATTCCTACACAATGGTCCCCAAGCAAGAGGGTTGTGAATAATCACCCCCAACTGGTGAAACTAAGACAAACTGATACTAACAGAGATATACTGACACCAACAGATATGCTTAAGATATACTAAGTGCGGAATAAAAGATTAATCCTAAGCAAGTCTCACACAAGAAGTAAAACCAACAAGCACAAACCAATATGATGTAAACTAAGGAGTTAGTTATCAATCTCTACACTAAACACCAATACAACCTCCTAGTCCTTGGATACTTATTCATCTAGATCAAGATGAGTAAATCAACCTTAATCTATGAACTAAGTGATCCAATCCAAGTTCAAGATTTGTTGTGGAGTATGAGGGGGTGAGTAGAAAAAGTGGCACTCTCACCCTTTCCTCTACCACAATACAAATCAACTAGAAGATTGGTTGGATGGGGTGTAGAGATTTCCAACAAACAAACAACAAAAGCATATAAGGAAACTTAAGTAAAAAGAAGCAAACCACACAAGACAAGATTATAGTGGTTCGGCCAATGAAGCCTACATCCACTCTTCAAGTATTCCCTTGTATTAAGAATCCCAAAGCTAAGGTGACTCATCTAGCTCTACACCAATCCCTTTAGTGTTGGATTACAAACTTGAAAGAAATGAAGACAAGTCCCTTAGCTTTCAATCAAGATTCCACCTCTTGGATTTGTAGTAGGGTGTAGTCACAATTACCATAACCTAGATCCGCGGATCTAGGGTTTCACCAAACTTGTTGTTGAACAATTTGGGGCTTTCTTTCAATTGAAGAACTCACTAAATGAGAAGATAGAGATGAAAGATTGAAGCTCTCTATAGGTTTATACAACACCCATTAACACATTCACTCACTCTCAAAAGGAGAGAAAGTATTAGGTTAAGTGAATGGAAGGAAGATGATTGATTTCTCTCTTGAAAGCCTTTCTCACAAAGCTAGGGTTTCTCTCTTGAAAGCTCTTGAAGAAATAAGCAAAATCCTTGTGAAATCCATCTTGATGTGTTGTTTTTATAGTCAAAACCCTAAAAGATCCGTTGGTCAAAGGCAGTTGACCAACTAGGGGTTTTACCAAGAAAATCGGAGGAATCAGGACCGAACCGGAGCAGAAAACCATAAAATCTCGTCAGTCAGTCGACTGACTGCATAATTCCAAGACTGCCACTGTGAGTCTGTCGACTGACTAAGAAAAGTCAAGTCAACCCTAAAGGGTCAGTCGACTGACTTGTTAATGCAATTCAGACCTTCATTCTTCAGTCGACTGACTTTATGCTTAGTTGCCTGCTTGACTCGGTTTTTGCCAGGTTGTGCTCGGTTGTCGCCGATCGCGTCCATTCTTGATGTCTTCAGCTCCGAAGACTTCCGGACACTTGTACACCAAGATCTGAACCTTATACAAGGACTCATAACATTACATCACATGTAAAATGTCTGTTTTACCCTTGTTCGTCACAATTCACAAGATATAACATTTACATTGATCTTCTAGGAAACCCTAAAAATAGTGTGGAGATTATTGTTAACCCAAGTGAGATTTGAGTCTTTCTTTCTTTGAAGTGTATTTACGTACATCCGGGCCGAGGGACTCAATTCTTGCTAAATTTTTTAGTTCGTTCTTAGTCTCTTCATTTTACTTTTCTAGTTGATTACAAGGATGAAATCAAGTGGGTGTAATATAAACTTAGGTTTTCTAGTTTATCTCAAGACGACTTCACCATATATTTACCTTGAAAAGGATTTTGAACATTAGAAAACCAAAATAGCCTTTTTATCCTACCTATCTTATTTATCCAATTATGAGCCCCTTTGAGCCTTTATATAAGCTTTTTCTTTGTTAGCCAAACATCCTTACCCAACTCCAATCCGGAGTATAACCCGATATTATTATTTCCATTACCTTTTTTGCCAAAAATGTCAAGGATGACAAGTTTTACAAGGAAAATAGAACAAAGTGTCTCCAAGCTAGAAAGGAAGCTTATTATACACATCAAAAAGCTTGAAGATATAGTTTTTGCATACTAGTCTCTTCTCTTGAATAAGAAAAATACAAAAAGAAGAAGAAAAGATAAGTTCAAGAGAAAAGAAAAAAAGTGAAAAAGTTCCCCCAGTTACAAATCAAAGTGAAGAAATGAGTAAAAAAGGAAATTCTACAAAAGTTCTCAAAGAGTTGTTAAAGTTTTGAAGACCTTTGATATTTTCGGTATTTCATAAAAATCCTATTATCCCTTTTCACTAGCCAATACCTAAGCCAAGTTACAACTTATTTATGTTTAAATGATTTAAGGTTTTATGTTGTGAAAAGTGGCAAGTAAATGAGAAAATGCTAAGGTGAAATACCTGACATCCTTATATGTGATCAACATTCCATTCATAAGAGACTAACTCATACAATATCCGTTCTTTTCTTAATGTATTATGCAATGTGTGAGATGTCCTCTTTTCTTTCCATTTCCTCACATATGTGGTACATATACATATACACATATTCTTCGGAGTGGCATTTTTATTTTGAGTGTATGCCCGGTGAGGATTGCATCAAAGCACTATTTTGAACGTAACTTAGTAGAGATATCTTTTGATATGAGATTTGAGTTACTATGCATTATTTGACTTTTATAAGTCATGTTAAGGAGATTAGTGAATTATCTCTATCTTGAGAAACAAAGCATGGTCTTATATGTTAGTGTTGATTATACTAATGGATCATGTGAGCATGAACTTATTATGTTGAAAGAAGGTTTACTCTTTGAACTTGTCCATCACCATCTCTTTCTTTGAAGTTTGTGGGTATTTTCCCTAGAAAACCCTCACGAGGCTACAACTCGTCCTATTAAGGAATCCTAAAGGTTTAAGGCCTTGTTGCATATGTTAAATGCAACCGTAGATTGCCTACGAAAAGGTAAATATGTTATTTTATTTTTGAAATGAATTTCTTTCTCGCCCTTATGCTTTTTGTTGCACTTTCTTGCTTTAGGACAAGCAAGGTGTTGTTTGGGGGTGTTTGATAAGCGCTCAAAAGTGTAAATATA
Source organism: Thalictrum thalictroides (assembly GCA_013358455.1). Lineage (NCBI taxonomy): Eukaryota > Viridiplantae > Streptophyta > Magnoliopsida > Ranunculales > Ranunculaceae > Thalictrum > Thalictrum thalictroides. Next base: position 11,089 of record JABWDY010010140.1, on the reverse strand, counting down.
TCCCCTTAACTCATGTATATTTGTCTCAAGTTATGATATAAAGTGATATGATATGCTTGGTATTGTTAGAATTACGTTTTGTAGGTGCATTTCGCCCAGGATAAGCTAAAAGGAAGCAAAATACGGCAAAAAGGCAGTTTCAAGTAGCCAACTTGACGCAATTAAACGAAAGGGTTAGAGAGCTCGGATTTTGAAGCACAAATAGGCATTGGAAAGCTCTCAGATCCCAAAGCGATTTTGTGGACATACACAAAATGTGTGTCCACGGGACAGCGGTTTTTTATTGGTCCACGTCACTAATTTTTATTTTGTAATAACAAAAACTTATGTAAATTTAGTAATGACGTGGACCAATAGAAAACCGTTGTCCCGTGGACACACATTTTGTGTATGTCCACAAAATCGCACTAAGATCCTACTTCAAGACTGTCAAGAAAGATTGCAGCAGACAGAGATGAAATCAGGACAAAAAGACTCGTCAAAACCTGTCAAACCCAGCTTCTACTGATTGTTTTTAGGCCTCTTGGGCTTCTTGGAAGTCGTGTTTCTAGAAGGAATTTGGACATAAGATTTTGATTGGATCTTCCACGTTGTTTGACTAAGATCTCCACCAAATTTCAACTCCAGAAGCTTCCTACAAGTCATTTAATAAAGTACAAACTCTTTTCTAGCAATTTTCTAGGAGTTCTAGGGTTAGAAGGACTCCTCCCTATATAAGGAGAGGAGAGCCACGAAATTCAGGGTGATTTAATCTTAAATTGATGTACCATATTAGGTTTCACATTATTTTATGCCGAAGAAGAAGTTGCTTTGATTATAATACAAGTCTATTTACTTTTCAAGTTCAAGTTCATTACTTTTCTATTGTATCTTTACTTTTCGTGCAATTTAATCATTCATCTTTTTATCTTTGTCTTTTAATTATGTCTTTTACTTTTACAACCATTATCATCATGAGCTAATCGATTCATGGGGTTTTACAAGTGGATTAGGTAAGTAGAAGAATTTACTACGAGTGTTTCATGTTTGCCATGCTAGAAAGGTAATTATTTAATGATTGATCACGTAGAATAGTTTTTGCTCTTTGTTCTTCATAATAAATAAAAGAGAGATCTTTTTGCATATGTAGAGACTTTCGACCTTCATATGCCCGTTAACATATCTTGGGATCGAGAGAGAGAAGGTAGTTAACAAATAGTATAAAGAGTTGTAATTCACTACTTGCATGACGGAATCGAGATGAGAGGTACTAGGTCTTGAATACTTCTTGAGGTCGAGTTCCTGGGTCGAGAGCAAGGGAACTCACTACCAATTATTGATTTGTCTATGAATTATAGTTGGATGCATGGGAAACAAGCATGAGTAGCTAATTTGGACACTTGCCTATGAAGCGAAGTAATACCCCGTTTTTCTTTCCATATGACTATATCTGATTGTTGAGTTCGGTATCGACCAGAAGGGACTTGCTAGTTCCATATGTTAGCTCGGTTGGTATTACTGCTTCAACTCCAAAGCAGAGAGAGAACGGAGACATGGCTGTGGATGACCTAGGTGTGGTTTGATAGGCCCATACCACATTTTCCAACTCATTTGGCCATCTGTCAGCATGGACCTCTAGTTTTTCCTTAGTGTTTCCAATATTTGTCTGTTCGCAGCTTCAGCTTGACCATTGCTTTGTGGGTAATGAGGAGCTGACTTAGCGTGCTCTATTTTCCACAGGTCATAGAATTCTTTGATATCAGTTCCGACGAACTGTGTTCCATTGTTTGTGACTAATCTCTTTGGAAGGCCGAATCTTGTGATGATGTTTTCCCATATGAACTTTCGGACTTCGTCTTGCTTGATGTTAGAGAGGGTTATTGCCTCGATCCATTTAGTGAAGTAGTCGCATGCGACCAACACGTATTTGAGACCAAAACATTTTAGCTCGATCAAAGGAACTATGATGTCAAGCCCCCACATGTTGAAAAACCATGGGGCTGTGATGTTGATCAGGTCGTTAGGATGCTGATGAGTGTTGGCTGCAAACCTTTGGCAATCTGGGCATCTAAGTACATATCTTTTTGCATTTTCCTTCATCTTCGGCCAGAAGTATCCTTGATTGATTGCTTTGTGAGCTAGGTTTCGACCTCCAGAGTGGTTGTCGCACTCACCATCATGAATTTCTTGAAAGGTATGCTCGCCTTGACTTGGTGTAAGGAAATGAAGGATTACCCCCGTGGTTGATCTTCTGAATAACTTGCCTTCAAGTACTTTGTACATGGTGATTGCATGAGCTGATTAGCAGCTTTCTTGTCTGTTGGAATGGTACCATGGTTGAGATAAGAGAGGATTGGTTGCATCCTAGAATTTTCGAGCTCCTCTAGAGTGGCTTCTATTAGGTCAGCAATGAGATTGATATGCTCTTCTGTTTGGAGATGTGAAGGCATGCTTGCTATTACAATTGTAAGAGCCCGAGGTCAATCTGATTGAATGAATGAAGCAAGGAATGCTAGTGAATCTGCATGTCTGTTGTCATCCCTTGGTATGTGATCGAGCTTGAGAAATAGAAACTTGGATGTCAGTTTTCTAGCTTTGATTCATATATCATTAGATTAACTCCATGGATCTGATAGGCATTGTTGATCTGATTGACGACGAGCTGGGAGTCGCTGCAGATTCTGATGTTTTGGACCTTTAGTTCGAGTACCATTCGAAGTCCTTGAATTAGTGATTCATACACTGCCTCATTGTTCGTAGTTGAAAAATCTAGTCGAGTAGATCTTTCTAGCTGAGCTCCTTCTGGTGAGATTAAAACTGCTTTGACCCCACTTCCATTCGAGTTGTGAGAACCATCGATATATAGTGTCCATGTGTCGATGAGGTCGTGCTCTTCAGGTTGATTGTCGACCTCAAGTTCCCATGTATGGTCTTCGGCAGGATAATCGACCAAGAAATCTGCTACGATCTGACCCATTTGTGATTGCCTGTGAACGAATTTGCAATTGAAATCTCCAAGCTCTGCAGGCCATCTTGCCATTCGAACTGTTTTTTTTTCTTTTCTAACACATGTCGAAGTGGTTGATCTGTGATGACCCTTACTGTATGGGCTTGGAAGTAAGATCTGAATTTACATGCAACATATAGTAATGCAATTGCTAGTTTCTCAAGAGGGGTGCACCTTAGTTAAGCTTGTTGTAACACCTTACTTGTGAAGTAGATAGGTCGTTCGACTTTGTTTTCCTCCTTCAACAGAACTGCGCTGATTGCAAAGTCTGAAGTTGCTAGGTAGATGCCAAGAATGTCTCCATCATTAGGTCGAGTTAAAACTGGAGGAGTGGTAAGGTAGGTCTTCAGATCTTGAAATGTTATTTCACACTCCGGAGTCCATTCCTAACTTGCCCCTTTCTTTAAAAGCTGAAGCATTGGTCGACATTTATCTGATGCTCTAGATATGAATCTATTAAGAACTGACACCATGCCGTTAAGCTTCTGAATCTGTTTCTTTGTTGTTGGGCTCGACATTTTAACGAAAGCTCTGATCTGGTCGGGGCTAGCTTCGATCCCTCTTCTGGTGACCAAATAGCCAAGGAATTTTCCCGAACTGACTCCGAACAAACATTTCTCTGGATTGAGCTTCATTTTGTGAGCTCGGAATCGCTTGAATGCTTCGTCGAGGTTCTGTAAATGGCTTTGCTGGATGTCACTCTTGACTAACATGTCATCGATGTAGACTTCCATGGCTCGACCTAAGAGATTGTCGAACATTTTGGTGACCTGTCTTTTAAAAGTTGCACCTGCGTTCATGAGGCCGAATGGCATGACCCTGTAACAGAAAATACCCTATTCTGTTGTGAAAAAGGTCTTTATCTGATCTGGCTCGTACATTGGAATCTGAGTGTAACCTAAGTAGGCATCCATGAAAGATAGTAGGTTGAAACCACAGATCTGTTCGACAAGTCTATCGATCCGTGGAAGAGGGAATGGATATTTGGGACAAGCTTTGCTTAGACTAGTGAAGTCGATGCATACCCTGGTTTTGCCATTCTTCTTCAAGACTGGAACGACGTTGGCCAACCAATCTGTGTGTTGACCTCTTGGATGAAACCGACCTGTTTGAGTCTATTGATTTCTTCGTTTACTGCTAGGTGAAATTTAGGAGACAATCTTCTAGGTTTATATTTTACCGGCCGATATGTGGGATCTACTCTCAGTTTATGGCATGCAATTGATGGGTCTATTCCAGGCATATCAATATACGACCAAGCAAAAACATCTATATTCATAGAAAGGAAATTTACAAACTCATTGAACTGTTTTTTACCCAAATTTGATCCTATTAAAACGAACTTAGGCTCCTCGGCAGTGCCAATGTTGACTTTGATTATAGGATCTATGCTTCCGAGAGCTTTGGAGTCGGTGCTCGGTGGCTCATTCTGTAGTTGCTATTGGCTAAGGTCGATCTCCTTACCTTTGCCAGAGGTGGAAGGATCCTTCTTTTTTGTTGGAGAATCAACTACTTTGTTTGATTCAATCTTGAACACCTTAGAGGTCAAGGTGGCGACTCGAGGAGCAGTTTGGATCATCTCATGGCATTCTTGTGTTGCATTCTGGTCGACATGAAGTTCATTATCCCATTGGGACCGGGATAAAGAAAGATTTGGTGATAGGTGGAAGGGACTCCTCTCATTGCATGAATCCACTTTCTACCCAAAATGGAAGTGTATTTGCTCGCGATGTTAAGCACACTGAACATGACGATGACAGTGGTCTTGTCTTCCCTCCGACCTATTGTTACTAGGAGCTAGATATCTCCCCTTGGATCTTCTCTAGAGCTGTTGAACCCTAGAATGGGTGTGAACCCTAGTCGGGCCACCTCATATCTTTGAAAGTTCGGTAGGTCAGAATGTTGCAAGATGCCCCTGATCGATCAGGCATCGTTTGACTTTATAATCAGCAATCCTGGCCTCAACTACCAGGGCGTCGTTGTGTGGAGAAACGATCTTGTTGAGGTCGGCATCATTGAAGCATATGTCAGCATCTGATCTTCTTGTGGTCAGAACTCGGCTAGCTTGGGTACTGATCCGGTGTACATGTTTTAAATGCCCGACCTTCCTTCTTTTTTCCCTGATGTGCTCGGGAGGAGTATCCTCATGGATCAAGTTGAACTTACACTCTGTTTTTCGGCCCTGTTGGCCACTTGTTTGTTGAACTGATCTCTGAGGTCAGAGGTAGGACCCAAGCGTTGGGCAACACTATGCCCTCTGTTTTTTTATCTGCTAGGAGTTCGAGCTCTGCTTCTAGAACGATCATGGCGTGGAGAACGCTTGGGAGTTCTCGATCTTTTCCTGGCTGGGTGATCTTTATCATCCGAAGGCTTGAGGATGTAGTTGTTCAGATGCCCCTCATCTGCCCATTGATTTAGGTGTCGTTTCAACACTCGGCAGTCATCGGTCTGGTGACATCTGACCTTGTGAACTTTGCTGTATGGGCGTCCTGGAGTATTTTCGAGCTGCGTGAAGTCCCCGATTTTACACCAGTTGTTGTGTTTAACCCGCTCGTAGATGTAACCAGTAGGTCGGGAGAAACAATAGGATTCTCTGGTGTCAACTGGAAGAGGCTTTCCTTTGAATCTTCTGTTACTTCCTGGTTTCCCCTTGGTTGGATTCTTCTCCGCAACGTGGACCATGTTCAAGCTTTCATGTTGCTTGATCTCGGTTTCGAGCCTGATGTATCGATCAACCTTGAGGTACAAGTCGTCCAACTCATTGGATCGATCTATAGCTAACTCCTTGTGGAGGTCGGACCCTGGTAACAAGCCATTATAAAAAGCGATTGTGGGAAGTTGTTCATGACTTTTGCTGAAATCGTGAATTAGGTTGAGTTCGGACTTGAAACACCTAAAATATTCGGCCAGTAATTCCCCTGGCTGTTGCTTGATTTGGAATAAGCAATCGATGGTTACAGGTCGTTTTTGGTTGTAGATGTATGACAAGACGAACTGCTTCTCGAGCTCTTTGAACGAGCTAATTGAGCTGGGAGGCAACTTGTGGAACCAATCCAGTGCGGGGCCAGTTAGGCTGGATTGGAATAGAGTGTATAACATTGTCTCATCTTTTACCAATGGTAGCAATTTTTTGAACGACTTGATGTGGTCGGTGGGATCCCCGACCCCGGAGTAATGGTCGAATTTGGGGGCATTGAGTTTGGTACGAAAGCCCGTTACTCGTAGATCTGGTGTGAATAGTGATGCATGACATTGGGCCAGTGCTTGCAAGCTAAGGCGATCTCTTGAGGAGGTTGGCTTTTTTGAGCAATCTACGTTGCTCGGAAGGTTTCGAATTGTTGGTTGAGCTCGTCAAGCTTTGCCTACGTGACCTGCTGGACAGGATTGTTAGGTTGCTGCTCGGCCTGGTGATGAGCAGTTTGGGCGCTGCTTGTGGATGTGCCCTCCCTGGCTAGAAGTGTAGCGATCTCCTCTTGTAGTTTCAGGATCGTCTCCTTCAGTTGTCTAGTGATGTCGTCCTAGGATGCCATTGAGAGATTAGGGTTTTAAAAAGTTGGGTGGCTTTTCGATGGGAAAGATTCGTTTCTGATATGATCAGAACCGTGCAGTCGGCGCCAAATGTATTAACCTAATTTTAGACTAACACACTAACCTAAGTCAAATTGGGTTTGGATTGACCCAAAAGGGATTTGGATATGGAAAGAAATGCCTTCGTTTGAGGTCGAAGTTGCCTACGTACTCGAGCTCGGGGGAGTTGAACTTAGAGATCAAGCCACCGTAGGTCCTTGGTTTTATAGAAGATAAAGAGGCGGTAATCAACTGATCTGCTTTGATTCTCAAGATTACCAACATGCTTTGATTTGGCAATTGAATCATTAAATGATCGCGTGATGAAGGCAATAAATAATCTGCAAGCTGTCCGGATATCTTCCAGTATCTAATTTGATATGTTTCCATATTGGTTTTGTCCAAGCTGATAGATCGTATGGTATAGGTCGGCTGTGTCATATCAGGTCGGATCAGTTGAGCCTTCTCGAATCGGTGTTAGTGCCACGTGTTGCCCTTAGATTGGTTGATGAATGTAGTACCACTATAATAATGAAGACTAGAGGTGAATATTTTCCGCATAGACGATGGCGGTTTGCACCTAAAACCTAGATATATTATAAAGCTCTAAAAGGTTTGTTAGAAAACACCATCATAAACTATGATTGAAAAAGAAACCCAAAAGAAATAAGATATGAAGCACAACCAATTGAGAAGATTGTAACAAGATAAAGAACTTGAAGAAAGAAAGATTAGTACTTTTCCAAATTAGCCATTGAAGAGAGTAAAAATTTGGATAATAAACACTTTTCTTCAATTGAAATCAATGGATCTATGAATAAAAATCCATATATGAAAAAGGATAAACTTTTGGATGAATAAAGATTAGAATTTTATCATCTAAAAAAACAAGGGAAAATGAAGAGATAAAATAAGATAGATCAAAGGCCAGCCACCGGTCATCGGAAACCGACGCCAGTGGTTGGGGTTGTCACTAGTAGGCTTCTCTCTTGGTCTTGTTGTGCCTAGGCGGTGCTGAACTTGCCCCATTCCCCACCACCAGCCCGATCCCCGCCCCAATTTTTATTCCCCCATCCCGGCCCGCCCCAATTTTAGCCCACCCCAGCTAGTAGCGGGGCGGGGATGGGCTTCATACTTCAAATTTAATCCCCGCCCCAATCCCCAACCCCTTTCCACCCCAATTTCCATCTACATTTTTTTATTAGAAATACCATTTTTATTATATATAGATTAGATTGTTTTAATTTCTACTTTTATAGAAAAAAAAAATCCATCAAGCATTTGTATTTTATAAGCATTTATATATATACGGAGGGGCTCTCATACAGTCCAATCACGTGTTATTTTCAATTTCTTTAGTAAAACGTAAATATAGTTTCTCTACTGGGTCCACTTTGACCCAATTAAAACTTGTTTCTTAGAAATAAAAGAAGGGTAATTTCCCAAACAGGACCACTTTTATGGTGCCTCTTCCCAAACAGGCCGGTCAGACCGGAATCTTCCCAAACAGGACAAAAAAAACCACTTTTTCAAAAAGT
>JABWDY010010132.1:1730-11995 GCA_013358455.1 Thalictrum thalictroides | reverse complement strand
TAATTAGAATTAATGGATTGGTGAATAGGAATTATGACCATTTCCATCTAGGGTTCACCATTCCCATCTAGGGTTTTAGAATGTTAATAATTAGAATTAATGTATTGGTGAGTAGGAATTATGACCATTTCCATCTAGGGTTCACCATTCCCATCTAGGGTTTTAGAATTTTATTAATTAGAACTAATGCATTATTGAATATGAATTATGATAACATTATCACTGTTCTAATACTTGGTTTTTCTGACATATTGATAACATTCTGAACAGAATATTATCACTGTATCTTAGACATGGGTTTTTCTGACATATTGATAACATTCTGAACATTGATAAAATTCTGTCCAATCACTGTTTCTATTCAGAATGTAATCATTGTTTCTGACATATTGATAACATTCTTAACATTGATAACATTTTGTTCCCTGTATCTAAACTTGGTTTTTCTGACATATTGATAACATTCTGTTCAGAATGCTATCACTTTATCTAAAACATACATAAGACAAGCAAAATATATAATACTTAAGACATACATAAGTACTATAATACATAAGACATACATGAGAATTGGCTGCAGTGATTATAGTGGCTGACAAGCAAAATATACACCTAAGACATGCAAGGAAATATGAAAGCTACATCAATTTAGGCACACATGCAATTGAAACAAGCAACTAAAGTATCAATTAATTACATAAAGATATCCATACTCCATAAAGTTTAAAATTTGGTGATTTTGTTCAAGTTTGATAACATTTTTTTTTCAGAATGTTATAACATTCAATTAGAAATTTAAGAAAACAAACTGGGCCTTAACAGGCCAGGAGTAGAGCTTATGCCAACTGGGCTTTGTCCTACTTGAGATCCTTGACAGCTTTGAAAGCCCAAATGATCGGAGAATGCCTTGGAAATGAAGCAGCAAAGCAGACTTTAATAGGTAGTTGGGAGAGTGGAGCTCTAATCAATAACAATGGCATCGTCTTCTTCTCCATCTTCTTCTTCTTCTGAAATTAGGGTTAAAGAAGAATTGTTGTACCAAAGAGTATATGATGTGGTTCAAAGATCCGTGTGCCACTATCATTTTGATGAATTTGATGTGCTCCGTTCGGGGCTTCAAGAGTTTTGCATTATGGTGACTCGAGCTAATGATGTGATTAAAGAACAAATCTATGATTTTTATCCATTCTATCCAGCAAAAATGAGCCATGAATTATGGAATCAATTTGATCGGTGGCTGGAGACTAAAGATGGTGAGCCTGTTAGAGAATTGTGCAAACCTTGGCCTTTCTATGGCTGCTGGACTATTGAGACTTCCAGTGTTTGCCAGTTTGAATCTAAGCATCCAGGAGAAAGGGTGGTGGTGTCTGAATCTGATGAAGATGGTGGTTGTGATGATGATGGGGATGTTGGTGCTAATGGAGGTGGGGAGGTGGATGCAGCAGAAGCTGATGATGGTGGAGAGGTGGTGGATGCTCTAGGGCCATCTACAAAAGCTGATGATCATAATGGTGAGGGGGGTCCCAAAAGGTATAGGCTTTAGCTATTAATCAAATGAATTATAATTCCATTTGAGTTTATGTTATTTTGCTTTCTGAATTTGATGTAATATTTCTTTTAAGTTTGATTTCTGCACCAAGGAAAAATAAACAAAATGTGAGGGTGTTACTTATTTAATTCAATGTTTTAACTTTCCTGCCATGTTGATCTGTGTGCTTTTGTGATTGTTCATATTCAATGTGTGGATTTCTTCTTTGATATTGTTGTTCATTCTAGGGTTTTTCTCAGAATTTGGTTAATATTCATGATAATGAAGAAAATTACTTTGCAGCATTTCTTTAGAATTTGAAACATGTGGTGGTATTCCTAAAGTACATGTTATCAAGAAAAATTTGTAATACAGTTTCTTGATAACATTCTGACATCTTGATAGCATGATGTTATCACAAACAAAAATACAGTATCTTGATAACATTCAGACATTTGGTTAATACAGTTTCTTGAAAACATTCTAGAACAGAATCTTGATAGTATTGTAAAAATGAATCAAACATTTGTAATACAGTTTCTTGATAACATTCTGACATCTTGATAACATTCTAGAACAGAATCTTGAGAACTTGATGTTAGCACAAATGAAAGTACAATGTCTTGATAATATTTTGACATCTTGATAACATTTTGACATTATTGTTTCTATTACTTGATAACATTCTGTTTAGAATATTATCTCTGTCTTTCTAACATTATGATAACATTATAGTCATACCGTGCTATCCTCGGAAGTTTTCTTGTGATTCCTCAGCAATGCAGTGAGATCATTTAAATCATACCGTGCTATCCTCAGAATCTTGTTTTCATAGTTTTCCCTATGTTTGATATCAATCAGATGCTCACAAAGCCAAATCTGCAGAATTCAAAACAAATTAGTATATTATTTCATACTTTAAAAACACAAATAAAAATTTAAACCATATGCTTGTTTTCTTCACTTACCATTAAGGTCAATGTACTCCCACCAATCAAACTTCCTTTATTGTTTGTCCTTGTGTTCTTATTCACTAAAAATGCTTCAATCCGAGATTTTAAGTAATCATGGACTAGCTTTGGCCAGTTGTACTTATTCATATATTCAAAGTTGTCCATCATTACAATAATCCAACTCATTACTCTTTGGGCTGAATTGGTGAATAGGATAGTGGTGGTGAGATACAATATAAGCAACTTGACCACATCCAATATTTCATCTGTAGGTGTTTGAAGCTTCTCCAAAATAAGTGTTACAACCATATCCTTTGTACATTCCTTTTTATGCTGAGAATATGTTTTCTTTCCTTTTCCTTTAACATCATTTTCTCTTTTCTTAGGAAGTCCTTTCATACTTGGAAACATCTTGACAATCCAATCCTCGTCAGTCCTCTTAAGTGAAATTTTTGCTTAGAAGTCAACCATTTCACCTTTTGGAGTCATTTCTAATATCAATGCAACATCCAAATCTGTGAATTTCAACTTTTTATTCCCAATAAGAAAGCATTCTTCATTGTACATGGCAAGCAAAGATAGAACTTCGTCAGTTCAATGGTTGTGTTCTTTTTTGCATATATTTTCATCCCTAAATGCCTTGAAGATGTTTCTGAAGGGAGTTGCATCAAGCAATTTGAAATGCTCCTCAGTTAGAGACTTATATACTATATCAAAGAATTTTGCATCATTACTAAGATTGCCTCTTAATTTTCGACTTGCCTTCAACCATTCTTGATTTCCCCTTTTGTTTCTTTTCTGTAGTTCATTTAATGGTATTTGAAAAAATTGAACCATGTTATCGCTAAAATATGCATAAATCAAAGTTTATAATACTTAATGTTTTTCCTGACATGGGTGATGACATTCTGTTCACAGTTAATAATAGTATCTGACAAGGGGATAACAATCTGACAAGATGTTATCAATAAAAATCATAAATCTAAGTTTTTTTTACCTTTACGGAATTTTCATCCTCTTCAACATGTAATTTTCTCTTTTTCCCTACCACAACAATTTGTTTTTTACTACACTTTGGCTTTACTGTTGTTGGTTTCCTTACTTCTTCATTATCATCCTCCCCCTGAAACATTAACATTGTTACAAATTTTTATTACATTTTCACTGAGAAATTTATAATATTCTGACATGATGTTATCCTGCCTTGATAATAAAAAGATCCCAATTCAAAGAGTATAGATATTTTAACCATGTAATCATGAACAATAATCAAATCATAACAATAAAATAAACTTACAGTATCTTGAGTTGGAATTGTTGGTCCAATTTCAATTCCAAACAATGATGGTTGTGACACTTGTGTCTCTCCGCTGCTTAGTCTAGAAAGATCTTTGAGTGTTTCTGTTATCAAATGATCTTCACATAGATCGTTCCCCATCACAGCACGATTGAGACATTTTTGGCCATGTTCTTCAAACTTGCAGATGTTATTTGAGTCCATCTAAACCTAAAAAAAAAACGTTTTCTAGGTTTTTAAGAAAATTTGATTTCTAGGTTTATAAACAAGTAATATCTCTTCAAAATTAAATCAACAGTATAGATTTCTAGAGTTATAAACCCTAGAAATCGATTTCTAGGTATTGAAATTTCTATTCAATTCGATTTATATTGTTTCATTGAAAAATTTAAATAAAACGAAAAATTGAAACTACAATTACTAACCTGTTTGAGAGTATCAGATTGAATTCGACGAAATAATGTTTGAAATCTTGTTTGATTGTAATTCTCCCTTGATTTGCTTTGTTTTAATTGAATCTGTTTCATAGTTTTTAAACAAAAGGGCGGTGAAACTGTTTGATAGCTAAACTGAATTTTTTTTAAATGTTGCACGAAACGTGGTAATGGTTCAATTAGGGCATTTTTATCTTTTCTGTCAAAGTGGATTTTACATGGGTATTTGTATCTTTTACATCAGAGATATTTATAAGTGATAACATGTTGTTCAAAATATTATCACCATGTCAGAAAGAGTGATAACTATCATTGAAAAAGTTGTTCCTCAAGTAAAGTGATAACTTTATGACAAGATGTTATCAATATTGATTATTGACAATACTTGATTTTTTCCTTATTAGGTGATAACATTCTCACGAGATGTTATCAAGATGTTATCACAGTTATAACTTTCTGACAAGATGTTATCACAGTTATAACTTTCTAATCAGATGTTATCATAGTTGTAAAAGATGTTATCACAGTTATGACTTTCTGATAGGATGTTATCACAGTTGTACAAGATGTTATCACAGTTAACAAATTAATTAAAAATGAAGTATTGTCAGAAAAAAATCAAGTATTGTCAAAGCTGATAATACTTGATTTTTTTCATATAGTAATAACATTCTGATAAGATGTTGAGAAATACTTGATTTTCTGACGATATAATAACATGATGATATCACAAAAAGAATAATTGATATTTTCTTGACATGGCAAAAACATACGTTGAAACATATATTTACGTACACTGAAACATTTTTTTACATCAAAAACAATTGTTTACAGTTTCTTCTTTCCAACTCACAAAAAAAAGTTATTCACATGTAGCAAAAAGTTCTTATACATAAGAAAACACATCTATCCTTCTTTCCAACTCCTTAGGGGGTCATTTAGAATCCATAATGCCCATTCATCATGTGTTTTTTTTCCCAAATGTAACATTTTCCTTTTTAAAGGCCATTGGCTTTTGGTATCCATGTCAAGTGCAAAACTTAGAATCCATAATGCCCATTCAGCACATGTTTTTTTCCCAAATGTAACATTTTCCCAAAAGCCAATGCTTCCATGATCTTTCCAACAAAAACAACACAGTCACGTGAATCTCCTTGACATGGTATTGTAGCTTCTTCTACACTTATATTAGTATCCATGTCAAGTACAAAACTTTTGTTTAATTGCAAGACAACATTACATTTCGGTTTATGAAAAAATTAATATGTATATTAGAAACAATGTAAGTAGTGATAATATTGTATTATCAAAAGTGTTTCAAGAACTAAAAATCTTACCATAGATAATGCTTGCTTGTATGCGACTTTGTTTGCCCGTCCTTCTTTTGATTTTCCCAATGAGTTGTAGTGCTCCCATTTTTTTTTCTTGATATGACACACATGAAGTGTCTAATGATAAGGGATCTTGTCATGTGCCCTCATTCCTGAATTTATAGGTATGAATATCATATCTACATCATTGTCAATGTTGTTTATAGCTGATTTCAATTGATTATTATTGTTTGGAAAGTCCCTCAAATATGACTACAAATTCAAAAACAATTGTTAGTAACAGAACAATATTAAAGTTTTCTGAAAAGGTGATAACATTTTTAACATGATGTTATCACAGTTGATATTTTTTGACAAGGGGATAACATTCTGACCTGAGTCATAGCATTGATGTAACAACATTTTTTTATCCTTTATCTTTCACTACCAAGCATTTCTAACCGATGGTTGATGTTCCATTAAAACCAATTATTAACTTCAAAAGAAATGAAGTCATTGAAAAGAATATCCTTCAAATCACTACCTTCTAGTTCAAGTTCATCACTCTTCCAACATATAGTTCGGCAAAAAATAAAAAATGCATATAGGCTAGCCTAAAGAATTTTTATACAAATATATAAACATTTCAAATATAAGAATATCTTTACTTAATTAGTATAGGCTAGCCTAAAGAATTTTTCAAACAATTCTCTGTCATTGTCATTTTCAATGTACTTCATAATTTCACAAACTCTTTTCAAGTCTGGCATTTTGATTAATTGCTCCATCCATGAAGATGACTCATCCAAAACAACAATTTCATTCTCAGCCATCTTTTTAATACGGGAACCTAAGGACATAATTGCATATAAAACATAAAATTCAGTCAAATATAATATAACATGTTTAAACATGTTATCATATTATTATTATTGTTACTTTTAGAGTGATAACATGGTGTTATCAAAAGCTCAGTAATTGAAATAAAATTACACAAAATGTAGAAAGTAAAAGAAAACTTACTTCTCCTAGGTTTTGTTGAATTTTCTTCACCAGTGTCCTAAGCTTTCCTTTTTGAAGAGGTACCCTTTCTTTCTCTTGCTCAATTTGAGTTTCCTTTTCTCTTTCTGCTTTATACTCCATATTCTTTATTATTTCTTCTTCTACCACCACAAGTTCTACATCTTCAAAACCTTTTTTCATGTTTGTGCCCATCTCGTTAATAATATTCTTTAATTTTTCATTTTCTCTTCTTAGCCTCTCACTTTCTCTTTTTAATTTCCTAATTTCATCATCTTTTTTCTTCAATTGTATCTCAAATATTTCTCCTCTCAATTGTTTCATTTGCTATTGAAGATTGGTTTATGTTTGTTACTTTTTCCAACAGCTTCTTCATTTTCCTCTTCCTTTCCTCCATATCATCACAATCTAGCATGGAATATCCTCCTTCCAAAATGTTGTAGTCTGTATTTTCAATGCCCTGCACATCAAACAAAGCTACAGTTAATACTTGAATTTTTTACTGACATGGTGATAACATATTGCACATGATGTGATCATAGTTGAAAATACTTGATATATTTGGACAAGGTGATAACATGGTGTTATCACTTTTTAGGGTGATTTAGGTTTTGGTCACCGAAAGTTAGTACTAATTAGCTTTTGGAGCTCTTTTCTTTTAAAATGAGGCTTTAGCCATCAATTTTTAACCAAAGTTAAAAAAAAAAACCCGATTGAACCGGATTTTTTCATAAATACCTGAATTACCCCCAAAAAAGAGCTCCAAACCCTAATTAGTACTAACATCTAGTAGCCAAAACCTAAACACATAAAATTTAACAAACACATCCAATGAACCCTAATTTTTTTTATAGGGGTATTTCAGTCTTTTTAAAATATTGATGGGTTCAGGTGACGGTTGATGGCTAAAACCTAATTTCAAAAGAAAAGAGCTCTAAAACTTAATTAGTACTAACTTCCGGTTAGCAAAACCTAAATCACCCTACCTTTTATATAGTACTTTAACCATGATAAGATCCTTTAAAAATAAAAATTTAGTGTTAAAAGTAAGGAATTACCTTCAAACCCTTCCACACAGAAATTTTTTTGTTTTCCTTAAACTTGGTATTTAGTTCATTCAAATCCCATCTTACGATCCTTGGTGTAGCATTTTTGAATTCTTGCCTAGGCGCAATAACATTGGTATTCTCACAAAACCACAACTAAAAAAAATAAACAAAATATTCGTTCAATATTATTGATTAAAGGCTAAACAGAAAAATGTTTGACAAAAGATTATTTGTTTACTTACCGACAATGTCAATATACTGCTTATGTCGACGGGAACTTCGTTCAGCAGTGCATCCCGCCAACTTTTTAGCAGTACCCGTAAAGCTCTATGCATCAACAGGTTAATTCTACAAGTACTGCAAGGTTTGTCAAAAAAATATTTCCCTTAATGATTCTAACAACTAAATCAATCCTAAAATTAGTTTAGAGGCAAGTATCGGGGTATCGAATCCACCCTTTCCAAGAATTGGGTACTTAGATACAAACAAGAAACAACGATGAAGGATGATGTCGTTTATGAAGGGATTGATTGATTGTAGAGATTTGATTGATTGAGAGTAAATATGATTGAAGTAAAGAAAGTGCAAATTAAGTAAAGCAAGCAAGATAAAATAAAGGTTGTGAATATGGAGAGAAAAGCGGGGTGTTACTTCGTTTCATAGGTAAGTGTCCAAATTAACTACTCATGTTTGTCTCCCATGCATCCAACTATAAACTCATAGACAAGTAATAACTGGAAGTGAGTTTCCTTGCTCTCGACCCAGGAACTTGACCTCAAGAAGTATTCAAGACCCAGTATACCTCTCATCTCGATGCCGTCATGCAAGTAGTGAATTACAACTCTTTATACTATTTGTTAACTAACTTCTCTCTCGATGCCAAGATATGTTAACGGAGGTATGAGGCTCGAACGACTTTACACATGCAAAAAGATCTCTCTTTTATTTATTATGAAGAACAAAGAGCAAAAACTATTCTACGTGATCAATCATAAAATAATTACCTTTGTAGCATGGCAAGCATAGAACACTTGTAGTAAATTCTTCTACTTACCTAATCCACTAGTAAAACCCCATGAATCGATTAGCTCATGATGATTGTAGTGATGGTGATAATGGTTGTAAAATAATCAAAAGACAAGAATATAAATACGGAAGATTAAATTGCATGAAAAGTAAAGATACGATAGAAAAATAAAGAACTTGAACTTGAAAAGTAAATAGACTTGTATTAAAATAAATGGAACTTCTTCTTCAACATAAAATAATAGAAAACCCTAATGATACTTCAATTTAAGATTAAAGCATAATGAATTTCGTGGCTCTCCTCTCCTTATATAGGGAGGTGTCCTTCTAACCCTAGAACTCCTTGAAAATTGCTAGAAAAGAGTTTGTAATTTATTAAATAACTTGTAGGAAGTTTCAGCAGCTGAAATTTGGTGGTCATCTTAGTCAAACAACGTGGAAGACTCAGTCAAAATTTTAGCTCCAAATTCCTTCTAGAAACACGACTTCCAAGAAGCCCAAGAGGCCCAAAAACTGTCTTCAGAAACTGGGTCTGGCCAGTTTTGACGAGTATTTTTGTCCTGATTCCATCTCTGTTTTCTATGATCTATCTTGGCAGTCTTGAAGTATGAATTGAAAGCTTTCCAATGCCTATTTGTGCTTCAAAATCCGAGCTCTCTAACCCTTTCGTTTAGTCGCGTCAAGTTGGCTACATGAAACTCCCTTTTTACTGCATTTTGCTTCCTTTTAAGCTTTTCCAGGCGAAATGCACCTACAAACACGTAATTCTAACAATACCAAGCATATCATATCACTTTATATCATAACTTGAGACAAATATACATAAGTTAAGGGGATATATTTACACTTTTGAGCACTTATCAAACCCCCCCAAACAACACCTTGCTTGTCCTCAAGCAAGAAAGTGAAACAAAAAGCATAAGGGTGAGAAAGAAATTCATTTAAAAAGATATTTACCTTTTCGTAGGCAATGTACGATTGTATTTACCATATGCAACAAGGCCTTAAACCTATAGGAATTCCCGATATGACGAGTTGTAGCCTCGTGAGGGTTTTCCAAGGAAGATACCCACAAACTTCAAAGGAAGAGATAATGATGAACAAATTCAAAGAGTAAACCTTCTTTCAACATAATGAGTTCATGCTTACATAGTCCATTAGTATAATCAACACCAACATATAAGACTATGCGTTATTTCTCAAAATAGAGATAATTCACTAATTTTTAAGAATAAAGATCAAAACATTATAAACATAATAGAAGAATTTTAGAAGAGAAGAGAAGAATTGCTTGCAAGTGCTATTCTCATATTTTGTTCACTTTATATAGTATCTACATCACAAATGGAGTAACCCAAAGGTCATGACTTATGGTAACCCAAAGGTCTTGAGTTACTCTTTGTAAATATTGCTAATGGTCATGTGGTCATCATATGTATTACAACACTCCCCCTTGATGACCACAAGTACTAAGAGATTAGCCTCATTAAAACCTTCCTGGAAAAACCCAATGGGACAAAATCCAAGGTAAGGAAAAAGAGTACATAATCACCATAGTCTTCGAATTTGACTGCCTCGTTAAAACCTTGAAGGAAAAACCCAAGTGGGACAAAAACCTTGTCAAGGAAAAAGAGTACAGCTTGCATAG
>JABWDY010010077.1:7604-22677 GCA_013358455.1 Thalictrum thalictroides | reverse complement strand
GTGTATTTGCAATTTTGAGTATATAGATGGTTCATGCCATTGAACATTCTTATCACATATATCATTGGTTCTGCACTTGGATTGATAGTCATCAAAATATCAAGAGCTCCTTCCCATCTAAAGGGTGTCATCCTTGGGTGCTGTTCAGCAGGTAAATTAATCTATAAATTCTGTAACAGAGCTTTGATGGTCTATATTTTCGGAAAAGGAGGGTCCATTCCAAATTCTAAAATTTCCGTAATTTGTGATCATTCAATAACAAAGCAGAGCTATTCCTTTAGAGTGCCCTTTCACTAGCTTTCTATGTATCAATTAAAAGTATATATGATAGTTAGCATTTAGCAATGTGTTGCACGCAATCTATTCAAATGCAAATTGATTAACATAATAAAAGAGAGAGAACGGAAAAAGATTGGCTGGCTGATGGCTGGCGTTTTGCTAGTCCTGTACGAACCACATAAGCGTAAAGGCCTGTTCCATTAGCTGGTCAGTTCCATGTGATCCAACAGTTGAGAAGCATGATTGTCATTAGACTTAGATTTTAGGAGATACTTTGTAATAAAAGTATGTTTACCTTTTATGCTTCAAGTCTTGTAGCGGCCTCTATCTAATTTCTTGGGTTAGTCTGAACTAGGTAATTTGGGAAGTATGTTTCTCGTCATCATTCCAGCAATTTGTAAGGAGAAAGAGAGTCCTTTTGGAGATCCAGATATATGCAATGCTCATGGAATGGCTTATGTTTCACTCTCTATGGCGGTACAAACCTTTAACCTGCATAATATTCATGCTTTGTGCTGTAAGAACCTCTTTTTTTTTTTTCTAAATTGTACAGTACTAAACATCTCTGTAATGAATCTAAGATCGTTGAGAAGCATAGAGGTTGTTGTTTTGGGAAAATATTCCCCTTATAATGTTGCTTAATTTCGGATGGCGGGGCAAGAACAGCTAATAGCTTGTAAAATGCTAATTTTTCGGTTGACTACCACTTTATCCAGCATGAACTGTCAAAATGGTATGTAACACCTTATCTTGCAAGCGCCTGTGTTTTCTCTCACTCTATTTTCTCTGGCCACTCTACTTGGTCTAGGGTGATTAGGCACCAAATCATTCTCTATTTACTCTTCGCATTATGGCTCGTCCGTGCTAGTAAACAAAATGGAAAACATTGTAAAATAATTTTAACGTGTTGTTTATATCTATAATCAACCTTGGCTTTTCGACCTTTTCCTTGGTCACTAAAAGATTTTCATTTATAGTTCCAAAAGAAGGAAACGGGGTAAAATAAAACCTTTGTTGATAAACTACTGGTCTATTCTAGTTGGAAATTTGGAATTATGGTAAAGGACTACAGGTATCATAGGGGTTTACATGCATGGATTTTGTGATACATGGAAAACTGGATGCACCTGTCTACTGAGGGTTGGTATTTAATTGTGTTATTACTTATTCAGGTTGGCGCTATATATCTGTGGACTTATGTGTACAACATTGTGCGCATATCTGCAAGTAAGATCAGCGAAAGAGTTGAAGTAGATGACAGCATAGGTAATCAAACATATCCTGGACAAAGCTCGAAGCCGTTCTCAGAGAGTTGCAGAGAACCACTTCTTCCCTCAGACACTTGTTCGATCTCTGAACATCATGCGGATCACTTTTCACTGCCTTCAAGATTCACGGTAAATGGAAAGGTTCCCTCCCTCAGCTTAATTTCTGAACTTTAGAAGAAACATATTGGATCTTGCAACTGTGCGAGTGGAAATTTAAGGTTATAACCATTATATTGCTCACGTGTGCTAAGTGAGTGGCAATCATAACCTAAAGGTTCTGACAATTGTACAGCACCCATTTTGGTTGCATCTGTCTAATTTTGGCTTTATTGATAGAATGAAGTAGTGAACTATGCTAAACCATTTTAACGCATTTTAGGACACTTCTTCCCCCTCTTTTGCCGCTAATTACCAAATTTAAAGATGTTCCTTGAAATATTTTTTTTATATGATTGCCTTCAACTTTTTTTGCTTAGTTTTTTAAAACTGTGGTCTGATTTTACGATAGGCACCAATGTCAATTAACTTCAAGCAACATTTAATGACGCTTGCAGGCAGGGTCAACTTGAAGAAAATATTTGCACCTTCAACTATTGGAGCGGTATTTTCATTCTGTTCCTGTTTATTTACTTATTTAATTATATGGTTGAAGTTGTTGTTGCGGCCTACAGTATATAATGTTTTGAATATGTATAAGATCACTTCACTCTTTTAGAGTTTTAGAGTGTAGTATCTTTTACCATGTATATTCTTTGTGATTATACATGGCAGACACCTCCACTTCAAACATTCGTATCGAATCATATTTCTGTCTTAGAATAATTCTGCGCAGATGCTCTTGAATATGAGCAGTATTGAAAACTGTTCACGATGTTCCTAGTTCTACACTTCAGTTTAATGTGTGTATATATATTGGGTCTGGATAAGTGAACTCAATACTAAACTTTCCGCAAATTTCTTGTATAGATTGTTGGTTTTATCATTGGAATTGTACCTCAAGTTCGGTGGTCGATGATTGGTGCAAGTGCTCCTCTTCGCGTAATTGAAAATTCTGCATCT
Source organism: Thalictrum thalictroides (assembly GCA_013358455.1). Taxonomy (NCBI): domain Eukaryota; kingdom Viridiplantae; phylum Streptophyta; class Magnoliopsida; order Ranunculales; family Ranunculaceae; genus Thalictrum; species Thalictrum thalictroides. The sequence goes on along the minus strand of JABWDY010010077.1, from coordinate 20,071 downwards.
TTGCTTGGGTACGTTTATTATAAATGAAGTCTTACACGTACTTTGTGTCTTGGTGTGTCACACTGCCACTGCACAATTCCCTCTTATATATTCTTCTCTTTTTATGAACATTTGAGATTGATTGTCTGTCCATAGATAGATTTAAAATGCCTAACTAGCAATACTCAGAGATTATGTAATGGACTTCTTTTAGTCTTTGACTTTCACCTATTGGGAATGCTTGGGGAAATGTACAGACCATCTCAATTGGATTTCCTTTTGCTTATCGTGTACTCTACTGAACATTTTTCCTGGTTTCCCAGTGGTCAAGTCTTTTATGCTGGTCGTTTCATTGCATATACACTGTGTATGTGTAGGTTGTCGGTCAGGTCTGGCAGAAGAGAGTACAATATTCAATGTAAGCAACATTTACAGGACGATCTGGTCATCTGGATGTCGAATATCATAAAAACACTCCCCGTTTCAGAGATCTACAGGTTATAACTGGCCAGAAACCCAAGTCATCACAGACTGTAGTATCCATTGAATGTTTATTCCTACTGTCGTGGTATATGTGATATGTGCTAGTACCAAATTATGAAGAGAATAAAAGTACTGGATATCCATCCATTGAGAACTTCTTATACCTAAACAAATCATTATGTCTTTATATCTGAATGAAACGAGATTCAACTTCCAGACTCCGTCCGTTCAAACAAATTTAAGGTTTTGGCAATTTTGTGCACAGCTTTTACCTTCTGACCGATGACAGTCAACTGTACCGAGGGGAATGTGTTTTACATGCATGAGTCAAATCTTCCATGTTTGTGTTTATGGATTGCAAATTTCATAGAATTGATTGAACCATACAATATACCCAGACCATGTTTTCATGCACTTTAGTCATACATATTGGCCTTTCCATATTATCCATCAACGTATTCACCTTTTCTGACTGCTACGGAGCCCTTAGCTTTACAAGATAGTTTGAATATGGCTTCTCAAAGTACATAATGTTTTCAGTTGTTTACTGGTAGTACAATTTCGTTTGCCTTTAACATGTACACATGAAATATTGCTGTTGGATTCTAGCATTGCTTACTATAATAATGCTCTCTGAATTAAGAAATTCTGTTTAGTTTTTTTTTTAATTGTCTGCAGTGATGGATCTGTTCCAGTTCTCACTTTGATAGTGGGAGGAAACTTGAAAAAGGGTAATTTCTATGAGGCAAATCGTCCTTGATCATTAGTCCAATACTGGTAGGTTTAATGGTTTAGATCTGATACTGGTTATCGTGTTTCAGGTTTAAACGAGTCAGGAACTCCGGTCTCGCTCATTGTTGGGGTCGTAATAGTTAGATATGTTCTTCAGCCGCTGTTTGGTGTTTTTGTTGTCAAAGGTGCAGCTCATTGTGGATTTGTTTCCTCAGACCCGTTATATCAGTTTGTTCTTATGCTTCAGTATGCAGTTCCTCCTGCACTTAATATAGGTATGACATGATGTTTTTATCAAGTACCTTAAAGATTCATATCTAGTTGTTTATTTCAATTAGATTCTTCTGATTTTTCTGAACCTGAGCTCATTTCATCAATCTGGCAGGTACAATTACACAATTGTTTGGAGCAGGCGAGAGTGAATATTCTGTAATCATGCTATGGACTTATGCCTTGGCTTCAGTTTCACTCACCATTTGGTCTACTTTCTTCATGTGGATGGTCATTTGACTGCATTGTAAAATTTGTAGAAATGTATTGTTCTGCCATATTATATTTTATATAATCCAGAACATTTCCTACAAATACATACATTTGTGTATAATGAACACCATTAGATATTAGTGTAATCTTCATTGTAGTCTTGCAATACACAGATTGGCTAAATTTGAGTCAAAATGGGATTGGTGACGGTGTCCATGGCAAGTTGGCGACCCTCTTAATACGTTTACAAGACTTGCCAGTCACCCATGGCCCTGAGTGATATGTAGACTGTAGCCAAATAGCTCATAGATGGACTAGTGGATGAGATGCAAGTATAGAATGCTGTGTGGATAAAGAGTAGTTCCTAACTTCATAAACAGTAACGGTTTTAACTGCCAAAATGCTCTCAACTAATTCAACCTCCTTTTTACTCAACAAACCACCAACCTCATTATGTATTCAAAGCGATATCAAAACCTGCAAAACCATTAAAGATTTGGTTCAGTTCCACGCTTTAACTATAAAAAATGGTCGAATTCAAGACCCAATTGTTGCTGCAGAAATCTTACGATTCTCTGCTTTATCTGCTCGTGGAAATCTCGAATATGCTCGTTTGGTTTTCAATCAAATGAAGATGCCTAATTGCTTTTCTTACAACACTATCATAAGAGCTTATTCTGAAAGCAAAAACGAGTCTTTAGAGGCCTTAATCATATATGATCAAATGCTATATGATGAATTTGTCGAACCCAATCGCTTTACATACCCATCTGTGTTGAAGGCATGTGTTAAGATTAAAGGGATTGAAGAAGGGAAACAGGTTCATGGGCAGATAGTGAAATGCGGGGTTGAGTTAGATTCTGATGATTTTGTTGTTAGTAATTTGGTGAGAATGTATGCAGTTTGTGGGGTTATGGATGACGCGCGGCGATTGTTTGAAAATTATGTTGTTGGTGATGGTGAGTTGGTGAGTGAGGGAAACGTTGTTCTTTGGAATGTTTTAATTGATGGGTATGTGCGGATTGCGGAGTTCGAGTCTGCGAGAAAACTGTTTGATATAATGCCTCAGAGAAGTGTGGTGTCTTGGAATGGTATGATTGCTGGGTATGCACAAAATGGGTTTTTTAAGGAGGCAATAGAGATATTTCGTGAGATGCAAATGAGAAATGAGTGTCTGAATTATGTGACTTTAGTTAGTGTTTTGCCTGCGATTTCACGTCTAGGTGCACTCGAGTTAGGTAAATGGGTTCATGTATATGCAGAGAGGAATGATATAAAGTTGGATGACGTGCTTGGATCTGCATTGATAGATATGTATTCAAAGTGTGGGAGCATTGAGAAGGCCCTTCAGTTGTTCGAGACGCTTCCTTATAAGAATGTGGTTACTTGGAATGCAATTATTGGAGGGCTAGCTATGCATGGTCGGGCCAAAGACGCACTGGATTTCTTCTCCAGCATGAAACAATCAGGAGTAAAGCCTAGTGATGTTTCTTATATTGCCGTGCTTACTGCCTGTAGTCATGCAGGGTTAGTTGATGAGGGCAGATATTACTTCGAGCAGATGGTTAGAATAGTTGGGTTAAAACCCAGGATTGAACATTATGGATGCATGGTTGATCTGTTTAGTCGTGCTGGATTACTTGAAGAGGCCGAGAAGCTTATATTAAGAATGCCGACTAAGCCAGATGATGTGATATGGAAGGCCTTGCTTAGTGCTTGTAGAGTTCATGGTCATATTGAAATGGGGCAACGTGCCGCTAAGCACCTTATAAAGCTGGCACCTCATGATAGTGGATGCTACGTGGCTCTATCAAATATGTATGCCTCTTTAGGCAACTGGGTATCAGTTGCTGAGACCAGGCTAAAAATGAAGGAGCTCAACATAAAGAAAGTTCCTGGTTGTAGTTGGATTGAAATTGATGGAACAATTAATGAGTTTGTTGTAGAAGATGATTCCCATCCAAGAGCTCACGAGATCAACCTAATGTTGGAGGAGATGGCCAACAAATTGAGAATGGCTGGCTACAAACCAGATACCACACATGTATTGCTTAACGTGGACGAAGAAGATAAAGAAAGTGCACTGAACCATCACAGCGAGAAGATTGCAATTGCTTTTGGCTTAATTAGTACAGGTCCTAAAACACAGTTGCAGATAGTGAAGAATCTTCGCATTTGTGGGGATTGTCACGCATCTGTAAAGCTTATTTCAAAGATTTATGACCGTAGAATTATTGTCCGGGATCGGAGCCGCTTCCACCATTTTGAGAATGGTTTCTGTTCATGCATGGATTATTGGTAATAACAACCTACTTATGTGATTGAATGCTACTGGGCACTTCCACCTCCTGGTTATATTAAGATTAATGTTGAGGGTGCCAGCAATGACAACCCTGGGAAAGCAGGATGGGGTGCTGTTTATAGAGACTCAATGGGTGGACTAATGGGAGTTTACATTGGAGGCTTGGGTAATAGAACAAACTATTTTGCAGAGACTATGGCAGTCATCTTTGCAGCTCACAAGGCTATTTAGCAAAATTGGTTGAACATATGGATTGAGGGGGACTCAGGGACTATTATTAAAGGTTTTCAAAAGGGAGATATGCATTGGATGGCAAAGAATGAATGGACTCGGATTCAACAGCTAGCATCATTTTGTCTTATAATAAGAGAGAAGTCAATTTTAGTGCTGATAGTTGTGCTAAAAAGGGAGTGCACTTAGTAGAAGAAGAAACAAGATGGTGGCCTGGAAACCCTCCCTTCAGCATAGCCTTAGAAAACAACAGTTCTACTTGCTACAGATTTGTAAATTAGGTGTTTATGTGGTAGTTGTTATACTGACCACCATCTCCATTCAGTGCTTTGCTCTATTGTAAATTTTGGTTCATTTTTTTATTTTTAATACAAATCACCTTCAGCAAAAAAATAAAATAACAACCTTCTTATTAATGGTGCCTTCATTCAGTCATGTAAAGTCCCAAAATGACGAGTTAACAGTTAATCTGTTATCAAGCCATGGACCTGAAACAAAATGACTTATGTCTCACTTCCTTCTCTTGTAAATAAGTGAATTCTATGAAGTTTACATTACCATTTTATCTGCGAACCATTATCACATTCTATATATATTAAGGTCCTGAGACAGACACTCAGCAAACTTGTGCCTTCTCAAACGATGCAGCTGATCATTTAAGATATGCTGATTAGAACATGTAAATATAACTTGGCACAAATAACTCATACCAGCGGCAAGCTATGAATGTCACAGACTATACTCAGCCATGCTAATGTGTGAACATGGAAATACCAAAAATGGATTGCAATAACTGGGATTGGGATTCTTGTTAATTGGCGCAGATTTAAAGTACACAAAATGGATTGCAATATGGAAGCTGGCGTTTATTACTTCACAAAGAGAATGTCGGTGAGAATGAATTCGACGTTAGTTTAAAAGAGCAGTGCAGAACAGCAATTGACAAGGTTGAACACAAAACAACCCTTCAAATAGAAAGAACAAACTATGCTTGAGAAAAGCAGTTAACATGATAGTATGACTGTTGTTATCTTGTCTCCAAACTCATGGGACAAAGTCTTCAACTGAGAAGAGCGTCAACAAGTGTAGTGAGTTCAGAGGTAAGTTTTATCCAAATCATCAAAATAGGGGTGCTCCATTGCTTTCTTTGCAGAGATCCGACTCGATGGTTCATACTGCAGCATCTTCTGCAATATAGAACAGACACACACCAACATGTATTAGTTCCAACTTCCAAGTTTATGAATATAACAGTATGCTGTTCAAAACACTCCAATTCGTCCATATAGGATCTAGTTACTTTGACAGTTTCGGTTATGTATATAATCTTTTCTTGCATAAAATAAATGTCCGAAAACATGATAAACAATTGTTACTTCACTTTCTAATGACATTTCCTATAATACAATAAGAAATAAATCATCTGCGCACCTAAGAAAAAGGAAGCCTTTCTGATTACTTGAACTAAAATTCACAACTCACCGATAGAAGATCGAGCCCTTCATCTCGCAAATTGGGAACAGCTGAGGACAGCTTCTGTTGACTCCATTGAGGATACTCGTGCCAATTCATTAGTTTGCTAACTCCTGGCCATATTTGTTCGTTTGGAGTACCTAGTAACCTAAGAAAGCAGGAGAAGCAATCACATGCTTATTCAAGAGCAAAACCATAAATAAGCTAAACTGGGCTAGATTGAAACTGAAAGCAAACCTGAATATGTGGAGGAGCTGCTGCAATTCAGAGTCTCCAGGAAAAAGCGCTTTACCAGTGATGAGTTCAGCTATAATTACGTAAACACAAGTCATGTCCATTTAGAATTCCATTCAACAAGACCCTAAGACGACAAATTGAAAAATGGCACAGATTTATTACCAAATATGCAGCCAACAGACCACATGTCTACTGGGGTCGAATAATGTGTTGCCCCGAGAAGCACTTCAGGAGCTCGATACCAAAGAGTAAGGATCTGAAACAATAGTTGATTCACATAGTTATCTATCTGTATAATATTGAGAACCCAAATTCTTATTTAAAGATAAACTGTTAAGCAAATATGCACCTCATGAGTGTACTTCTTCATTGGCAGAGTGAAAGCTCGAGCCAGACCAAGGTCAGCTATCTTAAGCATCATAGTCTTTGGATCCATCAAAAGATTGTGAGGCTTCAAATCCCTGGTTTCAAGCAAAAGGAAATAAATATCATTCCAAGCCCTAATTACTTGACTTTGTTGGAGGGGAAAGAGAAAGAATACCTGTGTAACACTCCATGACCATGACAGAAAGCAACTCCCTTGCATAGTTGGTACATTAAACTCTGCAATCAGAACATAAAAATGTTAAACTTAACTCATAAGCATAAATTTTGAGGTATTTCCAATCAGTAAGTGACAGTAACTCTACCTTAACAGTCTGAGGAGGAATAGTTTCTCCATTTGCTCGAAAGCTTCGCATAAACTTCTTCAGATCAGTGTCCATATATTCAAAAACCAAGTAAAGGATGGTTTTCCCTTCTTTGTTCTGTCCTTGCTTAACATCCAAGAGTCTGAAAAAGGGTATGAAATCAGGTTAAATACAGTAAACTAATTACAACACCTTTAACAGAAACCCTAATCTCCAAATCCCCAATTGAGGAAGAACTCACAAATCCTAAAATCCAATGTTTCAATAATTTGCAATCAAACTCTTAAATTGAACCAATTCAAGAATTCTCAGAAAACCTAAAACGAAATCAAACCCTAGATTTGCAATCTTGATAAAGATAGGGAGAAACAATCAAGATCCGATTAAAGATTTCAGCAATAAAAGACTCCAAACAATCAAGATTAGGGCTTTTTACCTAACAACAGAAGGATCCATGGAAAGCATTCTCAGAATCGAGATTTCACGAAGAGTAGTTGGTGGTACTCCTTCTTCGTCTTCATGAAGTCTAGTCTTCTTAAGGGCTACGATCTTGCCAGTAGCTTTCTCTCTTGCTCTATAAACCTTCCCATACGTTCCTTCCCCTACCTTCTCTAGCTTCTCAAACGCATCCATGGCAATTTCTAAAAAATTCTCTCTCCTCTCTCTCTCTAAAAGAAAATCTCAGTGCTTCGAAAGAAACTGACAGAAGTGAAGGAAGGTTCAGAAGTTATTTAGAGAGAGATTCTACTTTAATAGCCGTTAGGTTTTCTTTGAACAAACGGGACAAAATTTTGAATTTCGAAATCAGAAAAGTTGCGAAATACCCAAAACGCTCTCGTGGACCATCAGGGCTCAGGCTGTGTTGGGTCATTGACTCTAGATGGGCTATCAATGGGCCGCAATTGGATAATTTGTTGAACTTTCTACAGAATCAAATAGCCCAATCCGATAACAGATAAACAAACGATATAACAATTAACACCCTTGTTCCTGTATTAATTGTCGTTTAGTATAATCTCGTTTTTAATTAAACTCCTCATAAGTTACGTAATCAACTCCGGTGCACCCGGTCACACACCATCTACTAAAGCCTACACCATTCACACAATACACACTACTTCACATCTCGATGATGTTATGACTCGATTAGAGCTTGAAATCTGCTTCAGTGATCGGTCAAATACAGGATCATTACCCTAAAAATCGAGCCAACTTCGACTTAGACACCTCTTCTTCTTCCCCCCCTCTCTTTTCTGCAACTTCACCCCTAATTCGAAAAAAAAAAACCCGTAGAAACTCTTCAATAAGGGTTTCAATTGTTTCCTTCGATATAAAGTTTTAATCTTTTCTTCTCTTTCTCTTCAATTTCTCAAAGAAACCTTCGTAAAAGCTGAAACATTGATATCTCTGTTTCTATTTCTCGTGAAAGCATCGTAGAAACTTTGGAAGTTTACGTTTTGTTGCGGATTTGATTGAGCTTTTCGTGTTTGGTTAGTTGTTTTATTTCTCTCTGATTTATATTTTGCATAATGTGTTGAAATTTCATTAATTTGGAAAATTTAGATAGATTGGAGTTTAGTTAAGTGTTAAGTGATGGAGTTTGAACCATTAAACATGGAAAATGAGATGATGGAATATGATATGGGGTATGAAGATGATGCTGTGGATATTGAACACCCTGTTGATGAAGAAGAAGATGAGATTGTTGAGAGTTCTGCTGGTAAGGAATTATATATTCCTGAAGGAGATTCAAACCTTGAACCTTATGAGGGTATGGAATTGGAGTCTGAAGAGGCAGCTAAGGCTTTTTACAATTCTTATGCTCGTAGAACTGGGTTTAGTACTCGTGTGAGTAAGACTCGTCGGTCAAGGAAGGATGGTGCAATTATACAAAGGTCTTTCGTTTGTGCCAAGGAAGGTTTTCGTGTTGAGAAAGAAAGACCTGGTGTAAATGAGAATAGGATTAAACGTCCTCGTGCTGTGACTAGAGTAGGTTGTAAAGCGATGTTGGCAGTGAAGATGCAAGCTTCTGGGAAATGGGTCGTGTCTGGGTTTGTAAAAGAACATAATCATGAACTTGTTCCGGCAGATAAGGTTCATTGTCTTCGATCCCATAGGCATGTTTCAGGGAGTGCAAAGTCGTTGATTGATACTTTGCAAGCAGCTGGAATTGGACCAAGTGGAATTATGTCAGCCTTGTTAAAGGAATACGGTTCAATTAGTAATATTGGATTCACTGAAAGAGACTGTAGGAACTACATGAGAAGTAGTCGACAGAGGTCACTTGGAGGAGACACCCAGTTGCTTTTGGACTACTTGAAACACATGCATGCCAGTGACCCTGGATTTTTCTATGCTGTGCAGGGTGATGATGAACAGTATATGAGTAATATGTTCTGGGCTGACCAAAAGGCTAGACAAAATTATACCCACTTTGGTGATACAGTTACGTTTGACATGACTTACAGATCCAATAAGTATAGGTTGCCATTTGCTCCGTTCACTGGGGTGAATCATCATGGACAGCCAGTGTTGTTCGGTTGTGCGCTCCTAGTAAATGAATCTGAAGCATCCTTCGTTTGGCTGTTAAAGACATGGCTAACAGCAATGTCAGGTCGCCCTCCGATTTCAATTACTACTGATTACGATCGTGTGATTCGTTCTGCAATCACACAGGTGCTCCCAGACACCCGTCATCGTTTCTGCAAGTGGCATATCTACAAAGAAGCCCAAGAAAAGCTGTCCCGTGTCTATCATGAACATCCACATTTCGAAGTGGAGTTCCATAAATGTGTAGATTTAGCAGAGTCAATTGAGGAATTCGAATCTTGCTGGTTGTCTCTTATTGATAGTTATGATCTTAGAGAGCATGAATGGCTCCGTACTATACACACAGTCCGCCGACAGTGGGTTCCAGTGTATCTGCGAGACACATTCTTTGCCGAAATGTCAATAACCCAAAGAACTGATACTATGAACTCATATTTTGATGGGTATGTGAATGCAGCAACATCTCTCCAGCAGTTTGTTAAGCTTTATGAGAAGGCTGTAGAGACTCGATATGAAAAGGAAGTAAAAGCAGACTTTGAAACAATGAACACCACTCCAGTGCTGAAGACCCCTTCTCCCATGGAGAAACAAGCAGCCGATCTTTACACAAAGAAGTTATTTATGAAGTTTCAGGAAGAGTTAGTTGAAACGCTTACTTTCATGGCAACGAAAACAGAGGATGATGGTGCTGCTACCATATATCGTGTGGCCAAATTTGGAGAAGACCACAGGGTTTACTTTGTTAAACTTAATGTTCTTGAGATGAAAGCTACTTGTACTTGCCAGATGTTTGAGTTCTCAGGTTTACTTTGTAGGCATATATTAACGGTCTTCAGAGTCACAAATGTTCTTACCCTCCCATCTTCTTACATTTTAAAACGGTGGACAAGAAATGCGAAGAGTGGGGTTGTTTTGGAGGAGCGTGCTAATGATCCGAGAGAATCTCAGAATCTTCGGTACAATACTTTACGTCATGAGGCCCTTAAGTTTGTAGATGAAGGGGCAAAAACGATAGACGTTTACAATGTGGCAATGGATTCTCTCCAAGAGGCTTTGAAAAGAGTTGCTCTGGCAAAAAAGAATGGTGGGAGACTTCCTATGATCAATGGAAGTAGCCAAGAAGACAGTAATGGAACGCAACAATGGGCTCTTGGCCAACCCCAAACTATGGTCAGTTTTCTTTCCGTAGTGCAGATTTTATATTTGTTTTATGACCAATAATTTTGTATATCTGCTGCTAGTCAGTGTGTTTTATAATGTTAATTTAGATGTGCAACAGTGCAAGGCATTTTATTGCTTAGATATATTTCAAAAGATAATTGATTGAGAGAATATTCATGTAGGTATTAGGCGTGTATATTGATTTTAGATTTGTGTTTTCCTGAAAGAGTAGTGATAGGTTCTCTCCCCCCTCTCGAAAGAAGTGATTGAAGGATAGATACATGTCTTGCTTTGATTGGTAAAAGAGAGTCATTCATATTATATTAAAATTTAAACGTAGGCCACATCTTCTTGTTAAAGTGCCAACAATGCACTTTTACCTCCCTTGATTGTGAATTTTTTTGATTTCCAAATTTTAGACTTCTTCGTGTTAACTAAAAAAGTTATACTGACTTGTAGGATGAAAAGGAGAAGAAAATTCAGGAGCTATCCCATGAGCTGAACCGAGCAAATCGTAAGTGTGAGCTTTATCGAGCCAATCTGCTTACAGTCTTGAAAGACATCGAGGAACAGAAATTACAGCTATCAGTTAAAGTTCAAAACATAAAGCTTGGTATGAAGGATAGAGATCAAGGTGGATGAGAGAGTTCATCATCCTCATTTAATTGTTGGCACTCAGAGTAGGTACACGATTAAGTTGTTTCTGTTTGTGATTTTTCTTTTTTATTAGAAGGATTAGACTGTGTTGGTGGTGTGCTTGTATCTCATGGGGTACAGGGATAGAGATGTGTACTCCTACTTTACAGTGAGGGGTGATGTGTATATTTATTACTCCATAGTGATAGTTCCTTTCTAGCCTTCGTGAAGAGGGTATCTTAACAAGCTTGAGGCACAGATAACCCCCATACAAATGAAAATGTTCTCAGTTGTGGTTCACCAATTGTTGGAGTGTTGCAGCCCAAATTGCAGACTTCATTTTTTTTTTATTGAATACAGTATGCTGCACATGTATGCATATGTATATTTTTATAACGCAGTAAGCCTGTTTGATAGGATAGATTGCCTGGACTCAATGGCACACAGAAAGATCCATCAATGTCTACTATATGATATGGGGAATATAAGACTAAAGTTTGACTTTTACTGTCTAATTACTACTCTCAACCCTGCTTTGGTTGATTGGTTAGCATGGTAGCATACAGCAATGTTTAATCAATATTAAGATTCCTGTTAGTTTTTACTCGTTTATATCTGAGTAGATGGGGTGGGCTTATTGAATTTGCTTAAGCTTTTGAAATGGCACTGGTTGCCCACTTGGCTTGCTTAAGCTTTTGATATGGCACTGGTTGCCACTTGACCCACTAGTTATTTTAAGACACTTCCAAATTGAAATGCATTGAAACTAGTCTTTCTTATGTGTATGATAGATTGTTTTTGAAGCAAAATTAACTTGAAGTCATCATGAAAATCCTTATTTGGCTGGCTACGAAGTGAATAGGATAGTTGTCTTGCAAGACTTTTGGCATTTCTAAATACGAATTTTCTGTGTGAACGTGGAGGATTGTGCAACTAATAGCACTTATTTTTTACTAGTTTACCACTTGAATCTTGAGTCTGGTGAAATCCACGGAAGGAATTTTTGGCATGCTAAATTAAAGAGGAACTTAGTGCATTGCAGCTAAAATGTAGTACAGAGGTGTCAGAGAATATTCCTGTAACTTTGAGAAACTTTCTAAGATTTCACTATAACTCTGCTAATGAATAAGGTACATGTACAAATTATAGAATTCTTAGCTGGAGATCAGCATGACCAACCCTTGATTTGTGCCTTTCAAAAAGATCTTGAAGGTCTTGAACATACTGCTTGTGAACTTCGTTGACCTGCATCAATTAAATATATATTTTAGCTAGAATTTTAGTTTACTCTGGAACGTTTAATTCATTAATGACTTAAATACTCAAACTAACAACAAACTAACAACGTACTTTCAAGTTATTTGCAAAACTAACAACCAAGTTTCAAACTAATATCAAAGTCAACTTTCAAAACTAACAACCAAAATATTTCCGGTTGTTTTCTCTAGTGAGAATTGTTACGTGGATTAAAATAATTTGACGTGTCAATAAACCTAATTCCACGTAAGAAA
>JABWDY010010064.1:0-12297 GCA_013358455.1 Thalictrum thalictroides | reverse complement strand
CCAATCCTAAGACTAATACACACCAATACTTTTACGAGTAGCCGAGAACTTCTCGAGGTGGGTAGAGAAAGAGGCACTCCCACCTTCCGGTTTAAGGACTACTAACTAGAGATGGAAGTTGTAGAGATTGATCTAAACAACAACTAGCAAGCATATAGATCTAAACTAAAAGCAAGAAAGCAAACCATAACACAAGGATGTATAGTGGTTCGGCCCAAGATGGCCTACGTCCACTCTTCAAGTCGCTTCTTGCTATTAAGATTAATCCAAAGCTTTGGAACACCTTCCAACAACTCTACACCTCTCCCATAAGTGTTGATTAAATCGAACTTGAAAGTTGTAGAGATTTACCCTAAATCTCTAACCTAGAATCCACTAGGGTTTTGAAGTAGCTTGTCACAAAGCCACTCACCTTGAACTCCTTCTCAAGGATTTTCCACCAAACTTGTAGAGAACAATTTGGGTTTTTCCCTCTCTTGAAGAACTCACTTGATGAGTAGATAGAGAAGATGATAGAAGCACTATAGGGTTTATAAGTGAACCCTCTAACAATCACTCACTCTCTCTTGAATGGATTGGAAAGATATGGAGAGTTGAGTGGAAGGAAGATGAAGATTTCTCTCTACAATGAACTCTCACAAAGATGTGTTAATGGCCTCTTCAAAAGCTCTAGAAGAAATCTCAAAAACCTTGGAGAAAATCTCTCTTGATGTTGCTTTTATAGTCAAAACCCTAATTAGGTCGTTGGTCAAAGTCATAGGACCAACTAGGGTTTTGACCGAGTAAACTGGGAGTGAGTCGGAGCAAACCGGGTGATTTTCCAGCATTTCCCGTAAGGGAGTCGACTGACTCTTTAATTATTGAATTGCCATTCTATGTCAGTCGACTGACCTTCAAACATCACTGGTCCCACAAAGGGTCAGTCGACTGACCTTATGGGATGTCCTGATCCTTCATAACTTCAGTCGACTCCTTCATAGTTCAGCTGCCTGCTTGACCTGCCTGCTTGACTTCTGGTTGAGCTCGGTTGCCGCCGTTCACGTCCATTCTTGATGTCTTCAGGTCCGTAGGCCTCCGGACACTTGAACACCAAGACCTAGACCTAATACAAGGACTCATATCACTTATAGTACATGTGAAAAGTCCATTATGCCCTTGGCTGTCACAATTCACAAGATATAACATTTACAATTTCCTCATAAGCAGAAGCTATAGAGAAGACTCCTTTCAAATTAGGCATCCATACTCTTCGATCTATCCTCTACGCATAAGTCAAAGAGGAAGCTAGAGATTTGAACCCATTTTTTTAGAAAGGTACTGCTGTAAATAAAAAAGGTAGAGCCCATTTACCATTAGACAACAACTTGCTCACCTTTATGTTGCAATCCTTCAAAAAACTATCTGTGAGTCTAAAAATGTCCTGATGAGATCCCTAGCCTAACCAATTATCCCTACATAAATCAGTTGCTTGATCATTACGAAGTATCATCTGGGTCCTTGGTTTGACTTCGTTAGTAGCCCATCTAATAAGTCCAGCCCACATAGATGATTTTTTGTAGTTTTGATCCAGGTACCATATCTAGTTTGGAACTTGCTTTTCATGAACTTTTGAGAATGAAGAGTTTCCTGTCATAATCTGCCAAGCAAGCTTCGTAAGCATAGCTAAATTTAAGTCTCCAAGTTTTCTAATCCCAAGTCCTCCCTCTTGTACAGGCTTGCAACATTTGTCCCAGGAGACTGTGATTGCTTTCTTTTCCATAGGGTTGCCTGTCCATAAAGAGTTGCGTAACAGCCCTTCACCTTCTTTAATCATACTCTGAGGCCACTTATAGATGGCCATGTTATGCAAGGGATAGCAACAAAGAACAGATTTAATAAGGACACATCTTCCTTTAAAAGAAAAAAGTCTTCCTTTCCAACTTGTAATTTTCTTTCTAATCTTGTCTAGAAAGGCATCCACCGCCACTCTAGTAACCTTGCATTTGAAAAGAGGTAACCCTAAGTATATGTTTCAGGGAGTACCCCAACCTTCACCTCAAATAGGTTCTCCACTTGTGATTTCTTAACTACTGACATCCCACCAACAAATAATTTGCTCTTTGTCTTATTGACAACTTGTCCTACACTAAGCTGGTACACTTCCAAAACATTGACAACTGCCTTTATCCCCTTCCAATCTCTTTTAGAGAAGATAAAAATGTCGTCAGCAAATAACAGATGTGACGGAGCTTCAACTCCCTTCAAAACAGTCAAAGGCTTGAGATTCTTTGCCTCCTTCAACAAATTCAAACACCTACTCAGAGCATCTTCAGCAATGGCAAACAAGTATGGTGACAATGGGTCACCCTGTCGCAAACCCCTGCCTACAGAGAAAAAAACCACAAGGTCCACCATTTACAAGAATAGAGGTTTTGGCACTTTTCACAATTGTATCAATCCACTTGATCCAAGTTTCAGAGAACCCAACTCTTCTAAGAACTTGGAAGAGGAAATCCCAACTGAGCGAGATTACCTTCCTTTCTTTTTTTATCCATCTCATTAATTATTTCTGAAGCTAGAGTGATGTTTGAGTGTATGGACCTTCCTTGAATAAAACCTGTTTGTTCCTCAGAGACCAGCTTTGGCATGTAATCTTTGAGTCTTAACTGCAAAATCTTTGAGATTATCTTCATACAAAAATTACCCATACAAATGGGCCTATAATTTTTCAGCATTCTAGCATTTTTTTTTCCTTAGGGATAAGAGTTATAAAATTGGAATTGAAACCAAAAGGAATGAAACCTTCCCTAAAAAAGGAAACTATGGCATTACACACATCAATGTATATAATATCCCAACAAAAATGGTAAAACATACCTTGAAAGTCGTCAGGCCCAGGGGAAGAATCATGATCCATGCTGAAAACGACATTTTTTTTTATTTCAATCCTGAATGGAATGCTGCACAATTGAAGATTGTCCTCCTCAGATAACTAATTTGGCACCAACTGTAACAGGTTCTGGTCCATGCTCATATAAACTTCTTTAAACTTGTGCTCATAATGTTCAACAATATGTCTCTTCACTTCCTCCTGATCAGAAATGATAGACCCATTATCTAGGTGCAATTCAGTAATGAAAGACTTGCTCAGTTTAATCTTCATCATAACATGAAAGTAAGTTGTGCAGTCGTCACCCTCTTTGGCCCATCTTATTGTACTCTTTTGTTGAAAAAAGGCTCTCCCTATCAACCATGGCCTTATTAAGAGCTTCATCTCGTTGAATCATCTTTTGAACTAAGGAATCATCTTCAGGAGTTTCATCAGCCTTTTCTTGAATCAAATCTAATGCTAGTTGTGCCATTCTAATGTTAGCATCAACCTGACCAAAGATATCTTGATTCCACTTCTTCAATGTCACTTTAAGCCTTTTCAATTTTCCAGTGAGCCTATGAAGGGGAACTCCTGCCATATCCAGTCTCCAATTGCCAGCTACTAACCCCTTGAAGTCGCAGTGATTGACCCACATCTTGTTAAACTTGAACGGGGTATTCTTAGGCTTTGGTATCCAAGTGACACCCTTTCCCACTAAAGACCCATGGTCTGATCCTTGCGTGTTCCCAACTATATAATTCCAACCAGGAATTCACAATTCCCAAGCTAGATTACAAAGAGCTATGTCGAGCTTTGAACAAACTCTTTTCCTGCCACGCTGATTATTGCCAAAGGAATACTTCAAACCGCCATAACGAACATATTTAAGCATACAAGTATTAATAGTCTCTGCAAACTCCTTCATAGCACCCAAATTTGGGCTTTGACCGCCCCTCTTTTCATCAATTCTCAAGACAATGTTAAAATCCCCAATAACCAGCCAAGGTTGGTCACTAGCCATGGCCTCCATCATGTCCCATAGCTCCCTCCTCGTTGAGACACACTATGACCATGCACAAAAGAAATCATACACCCATCACAAGTAACAGTAATCTGTTGTGAAGAAGAACTGAGCATTTGAGCATTCAATCCTTTTATCCAACACACCCATATGTCATATCTTCTCGAATCAGAATTATTGTGGAAAAATTTGTCTTCAAACTGATGAATTCCTGAACTTGCTAGCATCACCGCACTTGCATTTGCTAACGGTTCAATGACACAAAGAAAATCAGGTTGGACCCTGTTGATCATGTATTTAATTCTTCCTAATGCCTTCTCCTTTCTAACTCCTTTCATATTACAGCAAACAACCTTCATTGAGAAAAGTTTAAAGAAAGAACACTATTGACCCTGGGATCTACCGACCCTGTCGAGGATCGGTATTAAAATCTTCCCTTTGCCAGACTTTTTGCCTTCTTTGCTCTGGAATCTGAATTTTGGCTATCTTGGCTTTCACACCTTCGAGCTGCCAAATCCCCTTCGACAATAATCTCTTGAGATTCTGGCACTACATCCTCTTCCAAATCCCCTTCGACTAGCCAGACAAGTTGCCAACTCATTGCCTACCGTTGCAGAATTTTCAACCACATCGTTAAACAAATGGTGTGAAACATTCAAGTCTTTGCCCTGCACTGCAGCTTCCACATTAGCATTCACTGTGACAGTTTCAACCTCAGCGTCAACTTCACTTTGTTCTCTTTCCACCAGAACTTCAACACATACCACCAGAACTTCACTTTGTTCTCTTTCCACCAGAACTTCAACACATAACTTATAGGTCTAGCTATTCTCAAAACACAGTGTAGAGGTGTTATCAACATAACCTTCCAACCATTCGGGTCGAAAGAAGGCAACCATCTTAGTGATGGTGCCCGGAAGCACACATAAAGCTCTATTTGAAAGGATAACATCAAGAATAATATTAATAAGTTTAAAGCATATTTGATAACAAGGTTCATTATTTTGCAATTCATATAAAATTTGGCACATGTTATCATCAACTCTAGAGGGGTTCTCATAACCAAAGATTCATATAGCCACGTTCGGGAACAATGTTCCAATACATAGCATGTTTACAAACCGGGGGTTTGAATTCTGGATGTTCATCCAAAAATTCAATTATTTTAGCAAAACGGAGTAGACGTTTTTCTCTTGTGTCAGGGTAAGAGGTGTCGATGATTCTATACATGATATTCAAATGAAAGACATATAATTAGAAGTATTAAAATAAAGAAGAAAATCAAAGGAGGAACGTACCTGAAAAAATCACAGATTTTGAAAAAAAAATTGATTTTTCTGTTAAACTCGCTTGGGGCGAGTTGATAGCTTTAGGCAACTCGCGTGGGGCAAGTAAGTCAGTACCTCCAAAAATTTTTGCCTTGATTTTTTTTGATTTCTTCCACTTTATACATCTCAAACAACTTATTCTAAGGTAGGTTAGATAGTTTTAAGTCGACCTATACTTATAGACTTGTGATTTTGGACTTCGATTTGGTTTAGAATTCAATTTTGTCCAAAACTCCAAGTTCAAGTCCAAACTGCCTTTGGAGTGTTCTAGGTCATCCAAAATACTTTAAAACTTATCCATAATTGTTTTAGGACTTCTAGAAACGAAAATTGGTGTCCCAACCCTAGTCCAACATGTATTTGACCTAAATTAGGGCTTTTTAGGTTTTTTAAGGTTTTTTCCGAATTTCCATGGAATTTTCAACTTTGTACACATGCATTTCATAGCACTAGGCTATTTTTCACCCCCAAACAGAATGTTTGCACTTAAACAAGTAAATGAGTGTGCGGGAATGTAAAATTACTTAGAAAGCTAAAAATACACATTTGTATACAAAATTTCATTTCATTCATTAATTTTCAACATTTACACACAAGAAATGAAAATTGCAACATTTGATTAATAATAAACATACAAAAGCAAAAATAAAGTAAAAACAAATTAAGACTCTATCTTAAAGACTTAGACTCGATCTTATAAACATTAAAAACCTAAAAGCTAAAAATTACAACTACTCTACTCTACTCTTCTTCCTCATCACTATCCTCATCATCCTCGTCCTCACTTGTAGTGGGACCTTCACTCTCCTCCACCTCCGGCATTGGTGTTGGCCCATCACATGCCCTTTTAGATCCGTGAGGTCCATATCCAAGTTGTCAATCCTCTCATTGAGCGTCTAGAATTGATGGACCACATTTTGATGCATGTGGGCCATAGCCGTCATGAGCACCCTCCCGATGGCGTTGGGATCCGTGATCCCATCTAAACATGATAGCTCCAAGGGGTTTTTCCCATCGGCCTGGACACCTTGCCTTTGTCTCTCCCTCAAGGCTTCTTCCATGTCACCCTCACACCAATTATTCTTCACGCAATGCAAGCGGATGGCCTTTGACAGGATAATCCGTGTGGGGGCAATGTACTCTCCCTTGGGTGTAGGCAACCTCCAAACGGTTCGCCATATCTTGGTGATGAGCACCGGGAGTACCGCCCTCTTTGCGCTAGTGAGGGTGTTGTAGAGAATCCGGACGATGCAAAAGTTTCGGTTCTTCGATTGAAGCTGCCACAAGATGTGGGCAATGGTTCGGTTAATGTCCGTTGGCTTTGATGTGCCAAGGACATTGTACCCCAACCAGTATGCCCCCATAGCTTGGTTACGCCTTAGGGACTTGAAGTCTATGCATGAGGAACCTCTTTTTACTTTGCCATCTATGGTTATCTTTGGTGCTATGTGAGGGATATCATGGATTGGGTGTTGTAGGTGTGGGTTTTGCAAGATAGGAATGTCAAGAGCATCGCTAATGGATTTGTGCTCAAGCTCATACTCCATTCCTAGATAAGCAACGAAAGCCGTTCCATCATTGCGGACGGTGAGGTTGGAGTAGAAGATGTCGACAATGGTGGGATGCCATTTGTCGGATTTACGAACAAGGAGGTTTTTCCACCCCCTAATTCGGATTTCCTTTCGGAAAAAAGGTCGAATAAGGGGTCTTTGAACACTCTTCTAAAAGATTTCTCACAAAGAAGTTTTCTACCTCCTGGAATCTCGATAAATGCCATGAAGAAATGGAGGTAAAAGATGGAGAGAAGTGAAGTTGGAAATTACAAAAAAAATTGAAATTTCAGGGAATGTCGCGTGGCGCGAGTTGGAAGAGGAAGGGAACTCGCGTGGGGCGAGTTTAACAGAAATGAGTTTTCTGAATTTGCTTGAAGCTTGGCCGAAATTGTAATAGAAAGATGAGAAAAATGGAAACCTTAGGAGAGAGAAAGAGAGAGATAGAAGAGAGTTGTTGTGTGTGAGTTGAGTGAAAGAAAGGGGGGTTTAAATAGAGATGATGGTGGAGGATGAAAAGGTTTTTAACTTAGTAATTAAGTAAAAAGGTAACTCCCAACCACTAACCCCTCATTAAATACACACATCCACTAACTAAACCATTCTTGTTTCATCTTCTTTACACGTTCCCATGCTTCCTAACCCAACGTTTGTATACGGTCCCATTATCCATCAAACAAGTGAAACATCAACCAAGACACGTGAAAGACGTGTAAACTTCTTCCATTAACTCGGTTCCCGCGCGATCAAGCTTGTAGAGCGACAAAAGCATATAACATATCTTTTTTTTATTATTATTATTTTTTTTAAACTAAGACAAAACTTAACTAAATAAATTAAAAAGCCTAGGTTGCCTCCTTAGCGCTTAATATTACGTCTTTAGCTAAACATAAGCATGTCACCCCCAAACAAAACATGAACATATATCCAAGATTATAAAGCACATTCATCATCCACATATACCGGCATAATTAAATCTACCATTTCCACATCCTTAGTCGGTAGTTCCAAATAAGGTTTCACACGATGACCATTTGCTTGGAACACAACTTCGTCTTTTGGATTTTCTAATTCTATAGCGCCACATTGTAAAATCTTGGTAATAACAAAAGGTCCGGCCCACCTTGTCTTAAGCTTACCCGGGTGTAAATGTAAACGGCTTCTATAAAGTAACACTTTTTGACCTACATGAAATTCTTTCCTTAGAATTTTTGCATCATATACTCTTTTGGTTTTCACTTTTTAATCTTTTGCAAAATCATAAGCGTCACTACGAATTTCATCTAGTTCATTAAGTGTTAATTTCCTATTTTCACCGGCATCATCTATATCAAAATTTAACTTCTTGATAGCACAATAAGCTTTATGCTCCACTTCAACGGGTAAGTGACACGGCTTGCCAAAGACAAGTCTATATGGTGACATGTCAATGGGAGTTTTAAAAGCCGTTCGGTAAACCCATAGAGATTCTAAAATACGGTCACTCCAATCACTTCTTTCGGGGTTCACCGCTTTTTTCCAAAATACGTTTAATTTCTCTATTGGATACCTCAACTTGCCCCGAAGTTTGTGGATGATAAGGTGTGGCTATTCTATGTGTGATACCATACTTTTCAAATAAATTCTCAAAAGACTTGTTACAAAAATGTGATCCTTAATCACTAATGATGGCTTTTGGCATCCCAAACCTAGAAAAAATATTTTCCTTCAAAAATTGTGTTACCACCTTTTTGTTATTTTTCATAGTTGGAATAGCTTCAATCCATTTTGAAACAAGTCTACCGCGACAAGAATGTATAGAAATCCTTTGAACGAGGGAAACGGTCCCATAAAGTCAATGCCCCAAACATCGAAAATGTCAACCACCAAAATATATTTTTGTGGCATCTCATTCCTTTTTGAAATCTTGCCTAATTGTTGACACCGGTCGCAATTTCGGAAATAAACATTAGCATCATGATACAACTTTGCCCAATAAAATCCACTTTGTAAAACTTTGGCCGCCGTTTTATTTGCACTAAAATGTCCACCACATGCATGGTCATGAGAAAAGGTCAAAATATCAACTTGTTCCCAATTTGGTACACATTTTCGAATTATTTGGTCCGGGCAATATTTAAACAAGTATGGCTCATCCCAAAAGTAATATTTTATCTTAGATTTGAATCTTTCTCTTTCGTCCTTACTGCAATGTGTAGGTATATGCTCGGTTACGAGATAGTTAACTCTGTCCGCATACCATGGAGTTTTTAAGATAGAAAATATTTCTTCATCCGGAAAAATGTCACTTATCTCACTTTTTTCTTCCTTTTCAAAAATTAGCCTAGAAAGATGATTAGCTACCACATTTTCACATCCTTTCTTGTCCTTTATTTCTAAAGAGAATTCTTGCAAGAGTAACACCCATCTTATTAACCTTTGCTTAGCTTCCTTTTTCGATAGAAGATACTTAAGAGCGACATGATCCGTGAATATAGTTGTTTGGGAACCGATTAAGTATTGTCTAAACTTTTCTAAGGCAAAAACAACGGCCAACATTTCCTTCTCGGTTGTTGTATAGTTACATTGAGCATCATTCAACGTCTTACTAGCATAATAAATTACACTAGGCACATTGTTTTTCCTTTGTCCTAAAACGACACCAACGGCATAATCCGAAGCATCACACATCAATTCAAACGGAAGAGACCAATCCGAAGGTTGGATTATTGGAGTAGAGGTCAAAAAGGTTTTTAATTGCTCAAAAGATGACACACATTTCTCATTAAATTCAAAAGGTGTGACTTTTGTCAAGAAATTAGTGAGCGGGCGGGCTATTTTGGAAAAAACCTTAATAAACCTACGATAAAAAACGGCATGACAAAGAAATGCTCTAATGTCTCTAATAGATTTTGGAATTGGAAG
This sequence comes from Thalictrum thalictroides, assembly GCA_013358455.1. Taxonomy (NCBI): domain Eukaryota; kingdom Viridiplantae; phylum Streptophyta; class Magnoliopsida; order Ranunculales; family Ranunculaceae; genus Thalictrum; species Thalictrum thalictroides. Next base: position 2,643 of record JABWDY010010064.1, on the reverse strand, counting down.
GGAGGATATAACAAATAACTTAGCTTCATCATCTTCAATTCCTTTGGGTGTGATGACATGTCCAAGGACTATTCCCTTCGTGACCATAAACTGACATTTTTCCCAATTCAAAACTAAGTTCTTCTCTTCACATCGAATGAAAACTTTCTCAAGGTTAGATAGACATTGGTCAAATGACTTTCCATAGATAGAAAAATCATCCATAATCACTTCCATGAATCTTTCAACCATGTCACTAAAGATGTGTAACATACACCTTTGAAAAGTCGCGGGTGCATTACATAATCCAAAATGAATTCTCTTATAAGCAAATGTTCCAAACGGACAAGTCAAAGTTGTCTTCTCTTGGTCTTCGGGAGCTATAGGAATTTGATTATATCCCGAATAACCATCTAAGAAACAATAAAAAGAATGTCCGGCCAATCTCTCTAACATTTGATCTATAAAAGGCAAAGGAAAGTGATCCTTTCTAGTGACAAGATTTAGACGCCTATAGTCTATACACACTCTCCACTTAGTTGGTGCTGTTGTTGTGATTAACTTATCCTCTTCGTCTTTGAAAACGGTGAAACCGGCTTTCTTAGGAACCACATGTACTGGACTAACCCATTTACTATCGGAGATATGATAGATTATTCCGGCATCAAGTAACTTAAGAATTTCACTCCTTACCACATCTTGCATTATGGGATTTAAACGTCTTTGAAGTTCTCTCGAAGCTTTAGCGTTCTCCTCTAAGTAGATATGATGAGAGCAAACCTTAATGCCTTTTATGTCATGAAGCGACCACCCAATTGCCGAGCGATGTTTTTGAATAACATCGATTAATTTTTTCTCTTGCTCGGGTGATAGGCTAGATGATATTATAATAGGATATTTACCCCCCTCGTCTAAATGGACATATTTAAGTTCCGAAGGTAAAGGTTTAAGTTCTAGACTTGGTGGCATGGGAATCAAAGTCTCACTTGGCTAGGTTTCAATTTCACAAACTTCTAGAGAATTATCAACTTCATCATTTTGGATATAAGAGATGTTTTCAACATTGTTATTAAGATGAGTGAACTCATTACAAGTTCTCACTACATCCTTGTTGATAAATTCTCAATTATTATCTTGTATGTTGTAGACTTCTTCCGATTGGGATGTATCTAGAGATTGTTGTATCAACTTGAAAATGTTTACTTCTATCCTTAGATTTCCAAAAATTAAGAGCATCGATCCGTTTCTACAATTAATAAAGGCATTAGCCGTGGCTAAGAGAGGTCTACCTAAAACAATTGTGTAGAAACACCGATAGAGTGTTGAGTATCTAAGATCACAAAATCAACGGGATAGTAGAAATCTTCAACCTTAACCAAAACATCCTCCACGACTCCCCGTGGGTATTTAACACTACGGTCGGCTAATTGAATCGACATCTTCATCGGTTTTATCTCTTTTGACCCAAGTTTTTGGTACAAGTAATAAGGGAATAAGTTCACACTAGCTCCCAAATCTAAGAGTGTCGTACCTTGAAATCCATCACCTAGTGTGCAAGTTATTGGTGGTCTCCCCGGATCTTTGTATTTTACTATTCCATTTTGCTCGACAAAAAAAGGTAATTGCTCGGTGAAAAACGCTTCCTTAGGAATATTAGTTCGCCTTTTAACGGTGCATAACTCTTTCAAGTATTTAGCGTGTTGAGGCATATTTCTAAGAGCGGTGAGAAAATGTATATTAATGTGTAGATTTTTGAAAATTTCTTTTATCTCATTGAATTGTTCTTCTTTGTCGGGACCTAAAAGTCTATGTGGATAAGGGACTTTAGGTATTTATCTTCTTACTTCTTTTTCTTTTTCATTATCTTTCTCATTGTTTTTAGAAGTAGAATTATCTTTTGGAAAAGTAGACACATTATCCGCATGAATGTTACTAGGTGGATTTTCAACGTCAACTATCGGGTTTCTTGAGCTAGAAGTGACATTACTAGAGTTTGTATGTTTAACTATGTCATCTTCAGTTGGCATGACTACTTTATTATTGTATTCTTTTCCCGAGCGTAAAGTAGTTATGGCCTTAGCTTCTTCTATTTGAACCGGAGGATTACTTTTCGAGACTTCAAAGACCTTTTGAATAGGTTTTGGGTTTTGAATAGGTTGTCCCGAAAATTTTCCATTCTCTTGTTCGGCATCTATTTTAGCAAATGTATGTTCAAGTCTTTCAATGATTTTATTTTGATTCGTTTGTTGTTCAAGTATCTTCATTAAAATAGCTTCATAATTAGTCTTTGGTTGCTCGGCCTTTTCTAGATTTTGTACCGGAGGTTAATTAACTTCATTGTTATTTCTATAACCTTGAAAGTTATTGTTTTACCTCATATATCCATTAGGGTTTCTATTCATGTTATTTCCTTGAAAGTTTCGTGGGTTTTGATTAAACGGTCCAGCATTGTTTTGATTACCCCATCGAAAGTTTGGATAATTAACCCATGTTGGATTGTATGAGTTACCTTGAAGTGGAGCATTATTTCTAGTATCCCAAATACCGTTAACTTGTTCTTGTTCGTAAGAAATATGTGGGCAATTTTCTTCATTGTGATCATTTCCATTACAAACTTGACATATTTCATTAACGTTCATGACGATGTTGGGTTGGTTACTTTGT
>JABWDY010009974.1:12584-23331 GCA_013358455.1 Thalictrum thalictroides | reverse complement strand
AATAATGTTTTGGATGCAGAGTCTTGTTTTCACTATAGGGTCGTATAAGGGACAATTGAATATAACGGCAACAACAGAAAAGAATTTTATTGATACTCAACTTTTCAAATCTTGCATGATGGAAGCTTTCAACAACATATATGATGCAGCTTGTTTCCGTAGAGCATGAAAGGGCCGGGATACTCTTGTTTGATGTGCAAATAGCATTCTACTTAGTATCACAGATCTCAGATCCATGCTTAATCTAGTTTGGTACTTCCTAGCTACCATAGTAAGTCTGATCAAGAGGTACATTTATATATTTTGAATTAAGAGAGATTTATTTTAAATTTGTATTGTGGTTTTTCAAGTCCAGGAGATTCTGATGTGTACGTGTATGTTATGTATTGGTATGGTGTGTTACTGTGTTGTATTGGCTTATAAACAACTTTCTTCCTTGGCCGATCAAACGTTCAAAACACAATTACACATAACGATTTATTAGGTATATATAGATATAATTGAATTGCTAACAAGAATAAAATCAGATTGCATCAATTCAAAATTGAATTGCTTGCAGAATGCAGACTTACCGAATTACATGCTCTATTTCTCAAGCAATCTGCATTTATCTAAGTACGTACCATCACGTTGTTGCACAATCATTCATGATTGTATGTATGGAAAACCAACTCAATCCATCCATCCATTGATCTCATTTGTTTTAATATATATCTAGCTTATTGGTCCCTGTTGCATATCATCTTGGTTGGTTTATAATAACTAACAAATTAAAACGTATAGCTTCTCTTCTCTTTCATTCATTCTGTGGGAGAGAAGAGACAGTGGAGGTAGGTGGTAAATCTAATGGTTGTTTAGATTATCTATATGTGGCTGGGGAGAGTAGAGAAGGTGATGAGAAATAGAGCAGAGGATGGATAGACAGATAGATTATGGGTCAATATGTATAGCTAGATTCATGTTGAACGTTAATGCAATTGTAGCCTATATGGAGACATGTTTACATGGGTAGCCAAACCACACAAATGGTGTCGTATCATACCTGATGTCTATGCATTTTCCATCACCCTGTCACCCAGGTATGTCTCACGCTGGCACAGTACATTACATATTTTACATTCAGTAAAATGAAATATATATAAGCAGGCAGGCAGGCAAGCAGCCGATCGATCATATATATAGTTGCTTTAGAGCGGCCTGTTCAGTCTAAATTACCATCAACTGCAACTGCTGGCTCATTATCTTCCCACCTTTTTTTATTTCTACTAATCCCTAGAGATTCTTATTATCTTCTCCAAAAAAAGAGATTCTTATTAAAATGCATAGGGAGGGTACAACTTGCATGTTTAATGTTTTGATCCAACTAAAAATAATTAGCTTAATTAGACTAGCCAATAAGCCAAATCATAAAACTAGCTTTAGAAATGTCAAAGATGCAAACATATTTCACTATTATGATATGATTCAACAAAGTTCATATGAAATGTATGAAAATTGCAGACTATATATAAGAACTACTAACCTGCATAATCCCAATCCCTAATGGTGGCAAGTGCATGTGATTTTCCTCTAAGTCATTGACATTAGGGTTAGCATTATTGATTTCCTCATGTGCATGCTCATCGATACTGATATTATCTTCAGCAGCAACTACCTCCATGGCCTCAACCCCAATAAAGTCATCATCATCATCAGTGACAGCAACCCCACTAGGCCACTAGTTTCTGTTTCATCTACTATATCATTAGATGCTTCTTCACTTCTTTCTTCAATCGAAATTGTTTTTTCGTCCACGGGGTCATAAAAGAACTGCAAATAAAGAATCATAACAATTTTTTTTAATAGTATATCTCAAATAGATATATGGTAAAGAAAAACATTGTAATGTAAAAGGATTCAGTTTTTATTTACTAGTTGGGAAGATGCTCTCATTTCAAGGAAGGGTAGTGCTAGCACAATCCATTCTGAGTAGTATCCCCATTTACAACATGGGGATATACAAGTGGCCAAAGAGTTGCATTCAAGAAGGGGAGTCCATTATCTGGACTGGAAATCCCAATGAGAGAACATCTATTACTCTCAAATGGGAGAAGGTATGCAAGCCAAGGGAGGAGGGAGGGCTAGGCCTTAGGAAACTCATTGACCTGAATTTGGCACTTCTTATGAAGCTTGCATGGCAGTTGCTTGAAGGCAAAACAAATTGAAGTTTATGGCAAGTAAATTTACTGCAAAACAGGGGGGTTGGATCAACTATCACAAGTCATCATCCATCTGGCTTGGTCTCAAGTGGGCACTACAAGAAATGAAACCTTTTATGGGATGGATTGTGGGTGATGGTTCTGCCATCAACCTATGGACAGAGCCCAGGCTAGGCACAGCTATTTCTGACAGAGTTTACAACATTGATTGGAGAAAACTTACAGCAAAGGTGTCTGACATCATTTGTCACGACCCTATTTATTTAATTAGGGTCGTGACAGTTTTCTTATCGAGGATCTCTAGTGGTACCAACATGCGTTCTGTTGCAGCTCCATAGCTTTAACATCTCATGTCTGCATTCCAAATGGAACACACCCACGTGCAAAACAAGCAACATGGGTCAGCATAAAATGTTGGTGTGAGTAAACATGGGGAAATCTCTTCCCACCAAAAATAATGTAACAGTTACAAAGTACTAATATGTAAATAAAATCATGATAAACATCAAACGACAATTCTTCCATGTTAAGACCATAATTCATATACTGCACTCAGCAATCATACTCTTCTTGAATGTTTCTTTTATATTAAATTATTTATCCATGTTATACTAGTAAGCTTAATTTCTATTATTCAACCTCAACGTAATGATTATAGCGTCACTGATCGCTAAGAAAAGAAAATACATTACCTAAACAGCAACAGTCTTTAAGGATAGGTCTGTCCACCTGCACCAAATAAATTAGTTGACCTATCCACCTGCAAAATAGAGTTAATACATATTAGACAAATATATATAACCTGAAAACAAATCATAAAACATACACGTTCTCTGTTCTCAAACACTCTGTATCCACCATAAATTACATTTCATTCATCCAAACTATTAATAATAAATCATCTCGGCTTTTCAAAATTTACAATTAACTAAAACGACATTTTAAATTCTTAATATTAATTTCCACATAACCATAGTTACTTCAGTTTATTCAAACATACAATTATCCATAAAAATCATTAATACCAAACACTACGAATCTCATAATAAGTGTTTCATTTGTAAGCAGTACTAAAGAAAGCAACTTATTTTCCCAGGGTCTTGCTACGTATTTGAAGAAAATGACCGTCATCTAGTAGGGTCTTTCTACTATGTTGTGGGAGGAATACCTCAGGTAAAGAGCTTACTATAGCAAAGTTTTCAAGTCATACATGACAGAAGCTTTTAACAACATATATGATGCAACTTGTCTCTTAGGGCTTGAAAGGGAAACTCTTGTTTGATGTTGAAACTTGAAACAACACTATCCATATCTATAATAATAAAAATAATCCGTACTGATTTTGAATTGTATAGTGGTACTTGTAAGTGGCGATTTTGTCCACCAGCATTATGTTTTTCAAGTCAGGAGGTTCTGATGGTGTGTATGTGAGTATATTATGTATTGGTATGGTGTGTTTTATTGGCTTATAAATGACTGCATTTACTAAAATTTGGACAGGTGCAGAGTGACCTGTATTCGAGAAAATATCACTTATTTGCACAGGAGTTCCTTTGTTTTATTTTTACTTTCACAAAAGATGGTTTGGGGTTAGTTTTGATTATGGTCTGCTCCCATTGGTTTCCCACTCACTAGTTTACTCAATAACGAGGGTTTCATTACAACCTATAAAAAGGATTTTTTTTTTCATTGGGTATAGTCTGAATATTATTACTAAAAAAAAAAGACATATTTGTATGATAAAGGCATAAAGCACATTCAAGATGTCTGACTTTCAACTACCAATAATCTCCATGTTATATTATTGTAAGCATCACAATAACAACAATTAACATTTTTAGGAAGCATACAAATCTCATCAGCAGCTTTAGGAAGGAAACAAATAAAAGTAAAATGAGGATATGAGAGGAAAACAAGAAGATCTATGTGACATGCCAGCAAATAGATGAAGCAGATATAACACAAGAACAAGAACAGAAAGAATCTTGTATACTTCATATCACATTACCGTAAAATAGCCTGCAGTTAATGGAAGGTTTATGCAAGCATGAACATTTGGACTAAGCTTCTGTAATGACTCATTCGCTCTGAATTCATTCATTCAAGACTCGAAAATGTAGGAAACATGGGCACCTTGTACTCTTTGAGGTGGAAGGTCCAGATCAAGCCCAACCATTAAGCAGTCACTCCATTGCAGCCCAGTCTATTAAGCACTCAGCACCTGAAAACTTTAATAAAAGCTTCCATGGTCAATTTGTTTGTCGTGCAAACCTTTTTCTTTTCTGAATCTTCTATTTAAGATGAATAGTTAGTTGTTCAGCTTAAGTCTACCATACATAAAACTGATGAAAACAAGAGTAAGCAACTCATCGTTATCAAATATTAATTGCACAATTTTTATAATAATTTACAAGTAGGAGGATTTAATCTGCTAATTTTGTATAGATAACTATAATATTTGGGTAAATGCTAGCATTGGAAAGTAATCACTAGGGTAACAAGTTTAGTTGGTCCAAAGGAAAAATGGGATCCAACAACCTCGGGTAAATCTCAACATTGATAAACTTGATGCAAAATGCATCATTTGTCGCAGAACTGTCAATTATTTTTTCTTTTTATGATCTTTAGAAACATAGTAAGTTTTTCATTCAAAGAACGAATGAGAAATATGTGGTCTTATAATTGTACAGTTCTAGAGCTAGTCTGCACATTTGTTTTCTTAAACTATGGTTAATCGTTCTTTATTTTAAAGGCAGCTAGTGGTGGTGGTGGGAGAAGTTCTTGAAGCTGAGATCGCACATCCAGTTGCAATTAGTACTTGTACAACAATACTTCAATAACTCATTTCTTAGGTTGTTTATGTTGAGTTACTTCATTTCTACCCACAATATGCTTTTCAAATAAAATCCCAAACTTGCATGGATTCCATGTAATTTATGGTCTATAAAGAGTATAAATATGTGTATGCTGTAATCTGTAGAAATAAGTGGTTGCGTACCAAGGGGCGACAAAGAATTGCATTGTCTCTGAAAGGGCCACTCCTCCAGTCTACTTAGTACAAAAAATTCAATTAATTTCTAAGATTAATCTAGTATGTGACTTGCTACCATAGTAACTATAATGTCGTATAAGGTACTGATTGTGGTATTTGTAAGTGATGATTTTGTCCACCAACATTGTGCTTTTCAAGTCAGGAGGTTCTGATAGTGTGTATGTGAGTATGCCGTATATTGGTATGGTATTAATGTCCCATTTGCTTATAAACTACTTCACTTATTTGTGTTCAATTTGCACAGGATTTCCTGTGTTTGATTTCCACTTTTACGAAAAGATGGTTTAGGTTCAATTTCGACTTCACTAGTTTACTCCAAGATGATTAGGGTTTCATTACAACCTAACTATAAAAGGGTTAATTATTTTTCTTCCTTGGGATCAAAAGTTCAAAAAACAATTAGGCATAACGATTTATTAGGTATATGGATTTGAGTATTACTAACAAGAATACAATCAGATTGCATCTATTCAAAATTTTAATGCTTGCAGAGTTATCGAATTACATATAATAATCATAAACATAAGAAAATAAGAAAACTCCCTGACCTTAATTGAGCTCCAACATTGATCACAATATTGTATTAACTTGACCTTGTTTAGTGCTGTGATGCTGCCCCATTCCCTCATCGCATCTTTTGGATACAGAAGAATAGACAAATGGGGTCGCCAGAAAACAGAGAAACGTGAAGGAGTTCAGAATGGGTGGGTCTGACTAATGGGATGAGATGATGAGGCCCATTTGCATGTCTGACTTTAAATCTCAACACTGGAACAAAAAACCAGAGACCCCTTGTGCCTGCCGCCTGGCCTTGTGTTGAAATATAGATAAATGTGCCCAATGACAGCACCAACTTGATAGCAAACTGGGTGGAAGTGATAGCGAAGCTTCCAATTTTGCACTTCATAATCTGTATGACTGTATCCCATAACATACTATGTTTGATATGTTTGATGAAAGCAGATTGAAGTATTGAACCAAAGAGAATGCATGCTAGAGACCTATATATATAGGAGAAGTTTCAATGGCATTCAACTTGAACCTGCAAAAGCAGCAACGCCAAACATTGGATGAAGAAACCTTAATCCCTATGAGCCCAAATTCACAATTTATCAATAATTCCGTCATATCCTCAATCATTTTGTGTGTTGTAGAACTCAAAACAATGTTAGATGAGTTCGAAATAGTTCAAGTGCTACGTAATTTGTTTTTACCACTAAATGCACGTTTTTCTTTCATAATTGATGTCAATGACAAAGGTACACCATGTTGGAAGAAAGTTGATGTTCGAGTTGAAGATCCTATCATTGTGCCCACTATGAAATATGACAAAGGTACACCATGTTGGTCAAGTATCCAACCTTGAATGGTGCAGGTTCTGTGGTCTTCAAGTTTAGCCATGCATTAGGAGATGGATACTCTATCATTAGTGTAGTGTTTAGTGCATTTAGAAGAGCTGATGGCCCTTCACTTCCAGATACATTACCAGATATATGTCACTGAGAGTAAATGGAGGGAAGAAAAGATTGTGGAGTTATGTTTCAATGAGCATTAATACTTTTTCTGATATTACTTTTTAGTGTGTTAAAGACTTCAGCTTTCGAAGATACTAAGAGTGCAATTAGATCAGGAACACCCGATGTTGAATTCGAGCCAGTTGCAGTTTCATCTGTCATTCTGTCTCTATATTCATGGAATGGAATGTCTAAAACAGGTCAAATCTAAGGTTGGAGGGGTAGGTTTTCTCGGCAAAATGGCTATGGCAGGCCATCCAGGTGGTTCTTGCTACTTCATCGTGGCAGGAATACCTCAGTTACGATCTTTTGAAACATACCGACTGAGAATCTGACAGTTCAAGCAAATGATTCCTACATGTTTCGGGTAATTATTATGGAATTTCAAATAACTTTTACATTGGTGTTTTGGATGCAGAGTCTTGTTTTTACAGTAGCTTCATGCATGGGGCAATTGAGGTTGACAACAACAATGGAAAAGAAGTTTATTGATTTCCAACTTTTCAACTCTTGTATGGAGGAAGGTTTTGAAAATATATATGACGCAGCTTGTGGTATTGCGCAAGTAGTACGTGTGCAATTATTCTTCATTTCAAAGCTTTGTCTGATGATGCCGATTTGGCAGATCTAGGAACCAGGGCAGAAAGTAAAAAAAAAAAAAGACCACAATTTTCAGAATCTAACATTCTTGTACTTGCAGTTTTAATGTTGCTCGATCTGCCACCGGGTGTTGGTTTGATGTGAGATCCGCTCACTCAACTAATGTTATTACCCTCACAAACTCTTATTATGCTCTGCTACAACTTGAACACTGAGTAAACTTATGTTCGACCATAATTTGAATCACTTATGTACAGTAGTTATGTTTCTATATTCAGAGTATCACGCTTGTTCGATCTGCATTATTTTGTTTGCAGTTGCGAACCTTGCTTCTTGTGCACTGTTTTTGTAAAATTTTGGTTGAGACTAAGAGTGCAAGGATTGGTTATTTAGTCAAATAGGGAAAACAAAACATAGTCCCACATCAGGAAAATAATAACAAGTAGTGCTAAAGGTTCAGTATAAAAAAATAAGTTGAGCAAGGGGATAAGTATCTTTGCGCTTGGGGCAATGACGCAGCTAGTGAGGTTATACCGAGGCGCGTCAATTGCTGGTTGAAAACTATTTCCAAACCCCCTCTTCGGCCTAAGTTCTGCTTGGGCCGTCGAGAATTTCTGGAAAGGCTCCCTCTAAACAAGGGTAAAGCCTACAAATTCAAACTTCAAATTTAGATGGTTTTGCGTTCTTGTTCTTGTAGATGCCATTGCCACCTTGCAATCACAACAATTAGTTTTAGGGTAATGAATAGTTGATCAAGTAAGAGGACTGAGGATATTGAAATCACCTGGTTGCCGCTTCCACATGACTAATATATATGACACCCTTTTGACATTTGTGTTGGTGTAGATAGGACCTTTAACCATGGATTTCAAAAAAATTATATATTAAGGGTCTGTTCGATTTGTTGGTAAATCTACTTCCTGGTAAATGAGACAAGGAGAAAGATGGAAAACAGTGATTACAAAGAGGTTTCGAGGAAAGAAGCTTTGGAGATTAGTAATCTAGCGTGATCTTCTCTCTCATCCAAAAGTGATTTTTTCTTTCATTTCTCTCTCTTTTATACGTGGGACCTACAAATAAATAAATAAAAAATTTAAGCGAGATTTCTAATCTCTTTTAAATTTAAACAAACCTTTAGTCCTAGTTTAGTCCAATGGTAAATTTAGGCTAGCATTGGAAGATGGTTTTTTGAAGTTTTTTCATAAATTTATAAATTTAGGCTAGCATTGGAGATGCTCTAAGGATTAATACTAAAATTATTACGAATTTAGAAAATTACCCTTAATAGTTTTCTGGTAAATAAATTTCCCAACTGAATCAAACATACCTTAAATCTCTATCTATAGAGAGGGGATGGAGTTCGAGGTGTAAGTTTGTATGTTACAAATGTTGTGTGACATTTCTACCCCTCATAATTCTCTTTCTCTTACTATTTTGCTCTAAAGTTTTACCTTTATTTTTTTTCTCACAATCAAGCTTGTGCGGAGCACGAACACTAAGAGCATCTCCAATGCTAATGTGAGTTTGTATAAAAATGAGTTCCATATAGGATAAATAGACATTGAGACCTAAAAACTCTCTCCAATGCAAACTTTCAAATTTACTACGAGTCTGATGTGGTCTAATTTATAACTCACATTGTGAGATTGAAAGTCTAATTCACAAGGTAATTATTCAGCAAAACAGTTATATAAAATTAGTTTTCTATAATAAAAAAGAGATTTTATTTCCTTAAAATAAGGAATTGAAGACACAAATTTATTAATTTTTGTTTAACACGTTTGTTTTCACACCCTAGCATGGGAGATAAAAATTTTATTGGTTATATTTTAGTGTCACATAAGATTCACATCCTCATATATTTCATAAAACTCATATTTTAATGCTAGTAAACCTTAAAATATCATATAAATTGATGTATCTGCCTCTATTTTTTATTTTTTTTTTGATAAGAGGTAAAAATTTCATTAAAAGCAAACAGGGTTACAACAAAAACACAGCCTCAAAGATCTGAGTGGCATTGAGTCCCCAACACAGACTGTTGCTAACTCATACAAGACCCTTACAGACCTTTAAAAAACTTGTAGACTCACCCACACCCCACCTGCTGACTGAGCCAACATGACCCCAACACATCAGCCAAACATACAACCTCTCAAAGCAGAAACTTACAGCAGCCTAAACCACCCATTGCTCAGACATAACAGTTCTCCAACCATACAACAAATCAGTGAATCTGAGTGACTGTTTTGCCTCCATGGCTCTGCTACTAATATTCAACCAGCTCCACACAACTGCTTTGATTGCATGTATAGTCTTGTCATACACTACCTCTCCCTCATTAAAAATTGCATCGTTTCGAGTTCTCCATAACACAGCAGCTGGCAAGATTGCCCATATGTGAAAAGCAACCTCCCTACTGTTGAACTCAGGCCATTCAAGCAGAAAATATTTTACTACTGTACAGCTGTTGAGTGCATAACGTACCTCACCCTTGACTGCCACCAGTTCTTGCCAAATTCTTCTAGAAAACCTGTAATTCAGAAATAAGTGGTCGCTCGTCTCCTCGTCCTCTTTACACAGGCAGCAACGATTTGGTAGCATGATCCCTTTCTTTTGCAACATGTCCACTGTCAATAAACCATTCCAAAGAAATGACCATAAAAAGAATTTGACATTAGAGGGAATTTTAACTTCCCAAGCCACTCTCCATGGAATTTGCCCAATGTCCACCCCTCTTGGTGTTTCGTCTTCGTCAAGTAGAGCATAACAAGATCTTACCGAAAATAATTTGGATTTTTCTTTTGTCCATTCCCATTCATCCTCCTCATTATTAAGAGTGCAATTAACAAGCAGCCCCATGAGTGAATCCAATTGCACTTGCTCACTTTCTCTAAACAACGAACGCAGTAAATGAATGTCCCATGTACTATCATTGTCATAGTGATCTCGTACACTACCATCCTTCAAAGAGGCATACCTATAGAGAATATGGAACCGCCGTACAAAGGGGATCTCTCCAAGCCAAACATCATGCCAAAACCGCGTTTTGCTTCCACTATTTGAGATATGCTTGATACTTCTAAAGAAATATCTCTAGAAGCTTGTATACCCCGCCAAAGACAACACCCATAAGTTTGCATAACCACTTTCGGTCTACCCCTTTTGTCACACCCTCCGTATCTGCCTCTATGGTGTGTGCAACTTAGTGTAACGTATAATGTTAGTCGCTCTCAGTTATTAAGCTTAGTGTTTGTGTAATGTAATATTCTTTTTAATTGGTTAATGGTTTTAGTCCCACATGGCTTAATGTAGCAGTTTAGTGAGGGAGCAGTAATTATAAAACCAGACTTCAGAATTACATCAAAGCATACCTTTCTCGG
>JABWDY010009956.1:3462-20252 GCA_013358455.1 Thalictrum thalictroides | reverse complement strand
TCCACACAATGATGTTCATGACTGAGGGTCATAATATGAACAAAATCCTTTCTCTTGACAAAAAGAATCTTCTCTTTTGGAAGTCAAGGAGAGGTTGCTTTGATAAATGTCTAGACCTTAAAAGTTCTTGTTGTGTAAAACATGATGTTGATAAAATAGTTGTTTCTGATAATGCTCCTGTAACTGTAAATCTTGTTGTTATACCTGATACCATATGTCAAGTTCAAAAGGATTATAAGCATGTTAGAGATCAGGGCCTAGATGTTATTAAGTGTGATATCTCTTCAGATTGCTTTAGTCCTCTAAGTTTCAAATTCACTAGTTCTATTGACTCTATTGATGTCTTGACCTTAATGGTTGAGAAGATGGGTAAGTTTTGTAGGAAAAACTGGAATCTCGCCAGTCTTTTTCTGCATCCTTACTTATATGTCAAGAAGTTGCAACAAGTTTCAGTTCAAACACTCAGAATGATCTTGACAACTCAAAAACTGATGATATTCCCTTCGAGAGAGCTCTAAGGCTATATCATGTTCTAAGCTTGAGTGTGAAACCACAAGCAGAAAATGTGATGATTCTGAGTGTGATTCAGAAGAAGAGGATCTTCAGTATGCGTACAATGAACACTATGAAGAATTCAAGAAAGCTGCAAAGAAACTTGAGATCAACAGAGTCAAAATCAGAGAATTGTATGACAAGAGTCAGGATCTTCAAAGTGAAAAGGAGCAGTTACAAGATCAAGTTACCAAACTTACTTCTCTAGTCCAGTCCCTTTCAGATGAGAAAGAGATTCTAACTCTAGAGTTAAAGAAGATGGAGATCTCTATAGGGAAGGCAAAGGTGTATACTTCATCCTCTGCGACTCTAACTCTAGATCACCTCTTCAAGGTGTCTCAGAGTCCTCATGATAAGGCTGGATTGGGATACAGGGCTGTCAAAGAGTTTGATACATTTACTGCTAAATAGAGATTGAATCAACATCGTGGGATACGCACTTGTTTCTTTTGTGGTCAGCCAGGTCATTTACAGAGATACTATAAGAAGATGCTTGCTACTAAGAGGGTTGATCAAGAGTTAGAACTGAGGAAAACTATTGCATCTCTTGAGGCTAAGAAGAAAGATCTTGAATTCTTAATCAGCAAATCTTATCCCAAGAAAGTTATAGCAGTATGGCAACCTAAAGATTCTGCAAAGTGTTTGGTTGTCAGGTGTACTCTGAAAGCTGGGAAAACTTCTAAGTGGTATCTTGATAGTGGATGCTCGAAACACATGACAGGAGACAAGTCTTTTCTGAAAGACTATGAGCCATATGATGGTGGAAATGTTATCTTTGGAGATGGTGTGAATGCCAAGATAGTTGGGAAAGGTGTGGTCTAATCCGAAGGCATTTCAAAGATCAATGATGTTTCTCTTGTTGATGGTCGTCGACATAACTTGCTCAGTATTAGTCTGATATGTGATAAGGGTAACTTTGGTTTATTCTCAAGCAAGGAATGTCTAGTACTTGATCGTGACTTGAACAAGGTTCTCATGAGAGGAATACGATCCAATGATGATTGTTATGTTATCTATACTGAAGAACCTGTTGCTAAATTCAATTTTGTTCAGGATGAGACTTTTCTTCTATGGCATCAAAGACTTGGGCATATGAACTTGAGAGATCTGGCAAAGATCAGTCGAAAAGAACTTGTGCGTGACTTGCCGTCTTTGAATCCTGAGAAGACTTTGTGTAGTGCGTGTCAGATTGGGGAACATGTTAGAAGCTCGCATGTGAAGAAAAGGTTTATCAGCACTACTCGTCCACTTTAGCTCATTTATATGGATTTGGTTGGCCCCACACAGGTTGAAAGTCTTGGGAGAAAATCTTATTTTCTGGTTATGGTAGATGATTATAGCAGGTGGACATGGGTAGCTTTTCTCAGACACAAGAGCGATGCCTTCGAAGAGTTTAAGAAGATTTGCAAGAGAGCTGTTACAGTTAGAGGTGACGACATTGTTCATATCAGGAGTGATCGTGGAGGAGAATTTGTTCACTCCAACTTTGTTTCCTACTGTGACAACTTGGGTATTCAGCATCAATTCTCTGCTCCAAAGACACCTCAGCAGAATGGAGTAGCTGAGAGAAATAACCGTGTTCTGCAAGAGATGGCTACTGTAATGTTCAACATAAGAGAGTAGCAAGACATTTCTGGGCAGAAGCAGTTAACGTCGCTTGCCACATCATTAACCGTGTCTACCTGAGACCTGGTACTATGACTACTCCTTATGAACTATGGAAAGGTCGGAAACCCACGGTTGGGTACTTCAAGGTGTTCGGGAGTACATGATACATCTACAGAGACCGTGAGAATGTTGCTAAGTTTGACAGATAGGCTGATAAAGGAATTTTCCTTGGGTATGCGAATAATAGTAAGGCCTACAGAGTGTACAATCTTGAGAGGAAAGTTGTGGAAGATTGGTGATGCTCCTTTCAGTGCACTCGTGTGTACCGATGATGATTCAGAACCTCCACCGCATAGAGCATCAGTTTTTCCTCTCACTACACCATCTACCAGTACATCTAGTGAAGAACCTCATCCTGAGATCATTTGCAACAGCTCATCAGATACAACATCCATTCATGATGAGGAACCTGTGAATACTGCACCAGTGATCAAACATCCAACTGTCCATGGAGAAGTTACAGGTTCTCAGATACTTGGTGATCCCACAAAAGGAGTTCAAACCAGGAGACAATTAGAGCGACAAATCTCTTTTATGTGCTTTACCTCTCAGGTTCAACCGAAAAATATGAAGGATGCCCTTACTGATCCTACCTGGATTGAGGCTATGCAAGAGGAGTTAAATCAATTTCAGAGAAATGATGTCTGGGAATTAGTAGAAAGACCACATGGAGACAATGTTATTGGAACCAAGTGGATTTACAAGAATAAAGTTGATGAGAATGGTGTGATTGTTAGGAACAAGTCTCGATTAGTGGCTCAGGAATATACACAGGTTGAGGGGATTGACTTTGAGAAAACATTTGCACCAGTAGCTCGCCTAGAGTCTATACGTCTACTTGTGGCCATCTCTTGTCATTTGGGCTTCAAGTTGTACGAAATGGATGTGAAGAGTGCCTTTCTGAATGGTGTTATAAATGAACAAGTATATGTGGAACAACCCAAAGGTTTTGATGATCCAAAATATCCAAACCATGTGTTTAAATTGAAGAACCTTATATGGACTGAAACAGGCTCCCAGAGCCTGGTACAAGCGGTTATCCACATTTCTGATTTCAGTTGGGTATTCTAAAGGAAGCATCGATAAGACCTTATTTGTCAAGAAAGATAAGAAGGATGTGCTGATAATTCAGGTCTATGTTGATGATCTTGTGTTTGGTGCTACAAATCAGAAATTGGTAGATGACTTTACTGCACTCACGAAAGGTGAATTCGAGATGAGCATGGAAGGAAGTCTGAACTTCTTCCGAGGGCTGCAGATCAATCAAACTGATACTGGTCTGTTCATCAGTCAATCCAAGTATGCCAGAGACTTGTGTAAGAAGTTCGATCTAGAATCAGGTACACCTGCAAAGACCCCGATGAGCAAAGATTGTAAGATATCTAAGGATGAGCAGGGAAAAGTTGTTGATGTGACCTATTATCATAGTATGATTGGGAGCTTGCTATACCTTATAACGAGTCGTCCGGACATAGCTTACAGTGTGGGAGTTTGTGCACGGTATCAGGCACAACCTAAAGAGTCTCATGTGATCGCTGCTAAGAGAATTATCAGATATGTTCGTGGGACATTTGGTTTAGGATTGTGGTATCCGTTCGAGACTTCTGCAAATGTAGCAGGCTACTATAGAATCAAGGGGTATACTGATGCTGATTGGGCTGGTTGTGTAGAGGATTATAAGAGTACAAGTAGTGGTTGTTTCTACTTTGATAACTGTTTGATAGCATGACACTGCAAGAAACATACCTGTATCTCTCTATCCACTGGTGAAGCAGAGTACGTGGTCGTCGGTAGTGGTTGCTCCCAAACGCTTTGGCTAAAGTACATGCTTGCTGATTACGGTATCACTCAGAACACCATGACTTTATTTTGTGACAACACCAGCACCATCAATATTTCCAAGAATCCTGTCCAACATTCTCGGACGAAGCATATTGATATTCGACATCATTTCATTCGAGAATTGGTTGAGGACAAAGTTATTTCCTTGGAATATATTGACACTACTCATCAAAAGGCCGATATCCTTACCAACCCCCTTGACAACCAGAGATTTTACTATCTCAGGGCGTCTATAGGGATGCTTACGTTTTCCTGATGAGTAAGTGCTTCTTAGTGGGTTCACTAGTACTTGTGTGTCAAGTGGACTCTCTAACCGAACTACGAGGCGTCTGATCCCCTGTACCCCTTTGTATATCCTTGTTTGGTGTACGTAGGTAGTTACTTGTTTGAGACAAGTAGTGCGATGCCACTTTTATATATAAGTTTTACTCGTTTGTATTTCTTATATATGTGTTTTCAGGGCTTCGCGTTTTACCTTAAGTGTTTCAGGTAACAAGAATCTTATGTGCTGAAAGTGATCCTTTCTTATGCCTGGTCTCATCATGACATGAAAAGGTTACCCGTGTCGGTATCGCATTCCGGGCATGATCTTGGTTTAAGTTTGGTATATCTTGTTTTTTTTTTCTGTGAATGCCTTTATCCATAATTTCAGAGACATGATAAGTGTGAGTGAACATCAATGGAAGTGGTCGGCATGTCATCAATATGAGTGAAAACCTCGTGTATCTTTAAGGTTTGCGTAGTCGGATCATGATTGGAGATCATGTTAATTCCTATGTGATGGGCACATTTCTTGTGTTTGTGAACTTATGTGATCAATGCTTTCTTGTGTGCTTTCCTAGTTATCTTGTTGTTGTGTTTGCATAATCGCATGTCGTACGTTTCATGTTATATCTTGTGTTCATGCTTATGCTTTGCCATCCATGTATGTTTTTCATGTTGCATTATATCCTATTGCATGCATTAGTTGTGTGTCCTAGATGACATGAAACTGAGATCCAATATGTGTGACCTATCAAGCATGAAAAATATCTCAACTTGATGGATTTGAGTTGTACGTGACTAAAAGGCATAGTACGTGACTGAAAGAATACCAGTGCAACCTTCAATGGCAGCTCAGGGGCAGACGATTGCAGCAGTTCCTTGTGACAGGTTGCAACCAATGCTTACTTTGAGGAGGTCTCAAGATGAGCAAAGGTAAAAATGTACTCATGTTTATGTTTATTTTCTGGAAGATCGCAATGCTACTGATGGCTCAGGAAAAGGTGCTCAATTAGGTCCCCCTGTGGAGGTTGTCTAGGAGTCCTTGTCAGTTTTGTCGAGGTCTAGGTTTTCTTTTTGCATGTTTAGTTGTTTTTTTTTTATAACTATCAGTTGGTTTCTTGTATCAGTTGATATGTTTTGTTTTTGGTTTGATGTGTACATGGAAAAACTGATGTTTTTGCTTATATAGTTGGTTCAATTTTTCACTCTATAGCATGATATGGTTGTTTTATATGTTCTTCATATCTTATATCTTTTGCAATGGATGGTCCATATATACATGATATCAGGGTTTATATTCTTTATCATTTGTTGATATCTTGTTATGTTTATATGCGGTGCACATCAGTTTAGTTTATGCTTCACACACTTGTTCTTTTTGAATATCATGTTGTGTGTGTTTAGCATGATACCATATATCTTTGTTGGATAACCCTATTTCTTCTATGTTTTATCAATTGGTTTTTCAATTAGTATATCTTTATGGTTATGCTAACTCTTCTTGCAGCATATTCTCAGTGGTTTGTTCATGGTTGGACATCACCTGGGTTCTTTTCTATGTTTGAGCTGGGACCCATTGTCAACTTTTGACAAAAAGGGGGAGAAGAGATATATGAATATAGTTTGATGGTTGATGATTATGTTTATTGCTTTATGATCTTATCTCATAAGAGATGGTTTTATTTCTTGATGATCTTGATTAAATATGTGTTGCCTAACCCTAACCCCAGTATGTGAGTTTGTTTTCAAGATTCTATCTACAGGCACATACTAAGGGGGAACAAAGGTTAAGGGGGAGCTGTTGCCTACAAGTGACTCATGATTGTTTTGTATTTTCTATAAACATGTGTTCTGTATATTCATACGTTGTTTTTTTCACAAGTTCCCAAAGGGGGAGATTGTAAATGTTATATCTTGTGAATTGTGACAAACAAAGTTAAAACAGACATTTCACATGTGATGTAAAGTTATGAAGAACAAAAGGTGGAATTGAGATTTCGAGTCAGTCGACTGACTCAAAGTAGGTTGACTTGGTCTTTTAGTCAGTCGACTGACCCATAGTGGCAAATTCAGTAATTTTGCAGTCAGTCGACTGACTGACGGGAAATGTGGTTTTTCAGCTCCTGTTCAGCCCGGGTTCATCCGGTTTTCTTGGTCAAAATCCTAGTTGGTCAACTGACTTTGACCAACGGATCTTTTAGGGTTTTGACTATAAAAACAACACTTCAAGATGGTTTTTATAAGGATTTTGTTTATTTCTTCAAGAGCATTCAAGAGAGAAACCATAGCTTGATAAGAGAGACTTGTAGAGAGAAATCATCCATCTTCCTTCCATTCACTCAACCGAATACTTTCTATCTTTGTTAGAGTGAGTGAATGTGTTAAAGGGTATTCTATAAACCCTAGAGAGCTTCAACTCCTTTCTCTATCTACCTTTGAGAGGTTATTGTAAGAGAGAGAGAAAACCCCAATTTGTTCTTCAACAAGATTGGTGAAACCCTAGATCCATGGATCTAGGTTAGGGTAATTGTGACTATGCCCTACTACAAATCCAAGTGGAGGAGTCTTAGTTGAAGATTAAGGGACTTGTCTTCATTTCATTCAAGTTGTAATCCAACACTAAAGGGGTGAAGAGCTAGAGGAGGTTCACCTTAGCTTTGGGATTCTTAATACAAGGTACTTGAGGAGTGGATGTAGGATTCATTAGCCGAACCACTATAATCTTGTCTTGTGGTTTGTTTCCTTTTACTTAAGGTTCCTTATATGCTTTTGTTTTTTGTTTGTTTGAAATCTCTACATCCTATCCAACCAATCTTCTAGTTGATTTGTATTGTGGTAGAGGAAAGGGTGAGAGTGCCTCTTTCTCTACTCACACCCATACTCCATAACAAATCTAGAACTAGGATTGGATTACTTAGTTAATTGATTAAGATTGATTTATCCATCTTGATCTAGTTGAACAAGTATCCAAGGACTAGGAAGTTGTAGAGATTGATAACTAACTCCTTCGCTACTTCTTAATGTTTGTGTTTGTTGGTTTTACTTCTTGAGATAGATTTGCTTAGGATTGATCTCTTTTCCGCACTTAGTACATCTTCAGCATATCTGTTAGCATCTGTTTCTAAGTAAGTTTTTAAATAGACTATTCACCCCCCCTCTAGTGCTTGGGCACCATTGTGTAGAAATATCAATAATTAGGTAATAAATATTGTTTTTTGAAGTAAATTTGAGAAGTTACATTCTGTTTACATATTCCATTTTTTTAGTAAATTATAATATAGGTATATTCATTTTATTTATTCGGTATCTTTTTCCAACTCAATTTATGTGAGTTTTATTTTGGTAGCAGACTCAATCTATATGACTTAATCCAAAAAATAGTGAAGTAAGACCATCCGATTAATAAAAACCGACCACCCCGTGCGTAGCATGGGCCCACCTACTATGTCAAAATGTTTGTAACGTTTCATATAAACAAAGTGTCAGTTGAGCTCAACTAGTAAAACCTTGGGTGATTATACCAGAGGTTTGGGGTTCAAATCCAGCTAGAATTATCGAGTTCCTGATCTCATTAAAAACAAGCTTACCATAATATTTTACAAGTTTCAGTTGAGTTCAATAGGTAAGACTTTTGGGTGATGAAACCAGATGTTTAGGGTTCAAATCCCGCAAGCATCACCGAGTTACGGATCTCATTAAATATAAACTTAGCACAACATGTTGCAAATTTCAGTTGAGTTCAACTGGCAAAACCATTAGGTAATGATACCAGAGGTTTAAGGTTAAAAGCCCGCAAGCCTTAACGAGTTACTGATCTCATTAAAAACAAGCTTACCACAACATTTTGCAAATTTAAGTTGAGTTCAACTGGCAAAACCATTGGGTAATGATACTAGAGGTTTCGGGTTCAAATCCCACAAGCATTACCGAGTTACTGATCTCATTAAAAACAAGCTTACCCCAACATTTTGCAAGTTTCAGTTGAGTTCAACAAGCAAAACCTTTGGGTGATGATACCAGAAGTTTAGGGTTCAAATCCCGCAAGCATTACCGAGTTACAGATCTCATGAAAAAACACCTTACAACAATATTTTGCAAGTTTCAGTTGAGTTCAATTGGTAAAACCTTTGCGTGAAGAAACCAGAGGTTTTGGGTTCAAATCCCGCAAGCATTACCGAGTTACTGATCTCATTAAAAACAAGCTTACAACAATATTTTGCAAGTTCATTTGAGTTCAACTGGTAAAACTTTTGGTTGAAGAAACCAGATGTTTGGGGTTCAAATCCCGCAAGCATTACCGAGTTACTGATCTCGTTAGAAACATGCTTACCCCAATATTTTGCAAGTTTCAGTTGAGTTCAACATGCAAAACCTTTGGGTGATGATACCAGAGGTTAATGGTTCAAATCCCACAAGCGTTACCGAGTTACTGATCTCATTAAAAACAAGCTTACCACAACATTTTGCAAGTTTCAGTTGAGTTCAACAGGCAAAACCTTTGGGTGATGATACCAGAGGTTTAGGGTTCAAATCCCGCAATCGTTACCGAGTTACTGATCTCATTAAAAACAAGCTTACCACAACATTTTTCAAGTTTCAGTCGAGTTCAACAGGCAAAACCTTTGGGTGATGATACCAAAGGTTTAGAGTTCAAATCCCGCAAGCATTACCGAGTTAGTGATCTCATTAAAAACTGGCTTACCACAATTTTTTTGCTAGTGTCAGTTGAGCTCAACTGGTAAAAGCTTCGGTGATGATACCAGAGGTTTAGGGTTCAAATCCTGCCAGAATTACCGAGTTACTGATCTCATTAAAAACTAGCTTAACACAATATTTTGCAAGTTTTATTAGAGTACAACTTGTAAAACCTTTGGGTGATGAAACCAGAGGTTTAGGGTTCAAATCCGGCAAGCATTACCGAGTTACTGATCTCATTAAAAACAAGCTTAACACAACATTTTGCAAGTTTCAGTTGAGCTCAACTGGCAAAACCATTGGGTAATGATACCAGAGGTTTGGGGTTCAAATCCCACAAGCATTACCGAGTTACTGATCTCATTATAAACAAGCTTACCCAAACATTTTGCAAGTTTCAGTTGAGTTCAACTAGAAAAACCATTGGGTAATGATACTAGAGGTTTAGGGTTCAACTCCCACCAGCATTACCGAGTCACTGATCTCATTAAAATCTAGCTTACCCAAACATTTTGGAAGTTTCAATTGAGTTCAACTGGCAAAACCATTGGGTAATGATACCAGAGGTTTCAGGTTCAAATCCCACAAGCATTACCGAGTTACTGATCTCATTAAAAACAAGCTTACCCCAACAATTTGCAAGTTTCAGTTGAGTTCAACAGGCAAAACCTTTGGGTGATGATACTAGAGGTTTAGGGTTCAAATCCCGCAAGCATTACCGAGTTACAGATCTCATGAAAAAACACCTTACAACAATATTTTGCAAGTTTCAGTTGAGTTTAATTGGTAAAACCTTTGGGTGAAGGAACCAGAGGTTTTGGGTTCAAATCCTACAAGCATTACTGAGTTACTGATCTCATTAAAAACAAGCTTACAACAATATTTTGCAAGTTCATTTGAGTTCAACTGGTAAAACTTTTGGTTGATGAAACCAGATGTTTGGGGTTCAAATCCCGCAAGCATGACCGAGTTACTGATCTCATTAGAAACATGCTTACCCCAATATTTTGCAAGTTTCAGTTGAGTTCAACATGCAAAACCTTTTGGTGATGATACCAAAGGTTAATGGTTCAAATCCCACAAGCATTACCGAGTTACTGATCTCATTAAAAACAAACATAACAAAACATTTTGCAAGTGTCATTAAAGCTCAACTGGTAAAACCTTTGGTTGATGATTACCCTAGTTTTGGAGTTCAAATCCGACTAGCATTACCGAGTTACTGATCTCATAGGCATACAACAATTTTTTTGCAAGTGTCAGTAGAGCTAAACTCGTAAAACCTTGGGTAATGATACCAAAGGTTTGGGGTTAAAATCCCGGCAAAATTACCGAGTTACTGATCTCATTAAAAACAAGCTTACCACAACATTTTTCAAGTTTCTGTAGAGTTCAACTGGCAAATCCTTTGGGTGATGATACCAAAGGTTTAGAGTTCTAATCCCGCAAGCATTACCGTGTTAGTGATCTCATTAAAAACTGGCTTACCACAATTTTTTTGCTAGTGTTAGTTGAGCTCAACTGGTAAAAGCTTCGGTGATGATACCAGAGGTTTAGGGCTCAAATCTTGCCAGAATTACCGAGTTACTAATCTCATTAAAAACTAGCTTAACACAATATTTTGCAAGCTTCAGTTGAGTTCAACTGGCAAAACCATTGGGTAATAATACCAGAGGTTTCGGGTTCAAATCTCACAAGCATTACCGACTTACTGATATCATGAAAAACAACCTTACAACAATATTTTTCAAGTTTCAGTTAAACCTTTGGGTGATGATACCAGAGGTTTAGGGTTAACATCCCGCAAGTATTACCGAGTTACTGATCTCATTAAAAACAAGCTTTGCACAACATTTTAAAAGTTTCAGTTGAGTTCAACTGGCAAATCCATTGGGTAATGATACCAGATGTTTAGGGTTCAAATCTCGCAAGCATTATTGAGTTACTGATCTCATTAAATACAAGCTTACAACAACATTTTTAGAGTTTTAGTAGAGTTCAACTGGTAAAACCTTCAGAGATGAAACCAGAGGTTTAGGGTTCATATCCCGCAAGCATTACCAAGTTACTGTTCTCATTAAAAACAAGCTTACCACAACATTTTACAAGTTTCAGTTGAGTTCAACTAACAAAACCATTGGGTAATGATACCAGAGGCTTAGGGTTCAAATCCCACAAGCATTCCCGAGTTACTGATCTCATTAAACACAAGCTTACCCAAACATTTTGCAAGTTTCAGTTGAGTTCAACTGGCAAAACCATTGGGTAATGATACCAGAGGTTTCGGGTTCAAATCTCACAAGCATTACCGACTTACTGATATCATGAAAAACAACCTTACAACAATATTTTTCAAGTTTCAGTTAAACCTTTGGGTGATGAAACCAGATGTTTTGGGTTAACATCCCACAAGCATTACCGAGTTACTAATCTCATTAAAAACAAACTTAACAAAACATTTTGCAAGTGTCATTAAAGTTCAACTAGTAAAATCTTTGGGTGATGATCACCCGAGGTTTGGAGTTCAAATCCTGCTCGCATTACCGAGTTACTGATCTAATTAAAAATAGGCATACAACAATTACTGAGTTACAGATCACATGAAAAACAACCTTACAACAATATTTTGAAAGTTTCAGTTGAGTTCAACTGGTAAAACCCTTGGGTGATGAAACAAGAGGTTTTGGGTTCAAATCTCGCAAGCATTACCGAGTTACTGATCTCATTAAAAACAACCTTACCACAATATTTTGCAAGTTTCGCTTGAGTTAAACTATAAAACCTTTGGGTTATGAAACCAGAGGTTTAGGGTTTAAATCCCACAAGCATTTCCGAGTTGCTGATCTCATTAAAAGCAAGCTTACCACAACATTTTGCAAGTTTCAATTGAGTTTAACTGGCAAAACCTTTGGGTGATGATACCAGAGGTTTAGGATGCAAATCCCGCAAGCATTACCGAGTTACTGATCTCATTAAAAACAAGCTTACCACAATATTTTGCAAGTTCAGTTGAGTTCAACTGGTAAAACTTTTGGTTGATGAAACCAGATGTTTAGGGTTCAATTTCCGCAAGCATTACCGAGTTACGGATCTCATTAGAAACAATCTTACCACAATATTTTGCAAGTTTCAGTTGAGTTCAACTGGCAAAACCTTTGGGTGATGATACCCGAGGTTAAGGTTTCAAATCCCACAAGCATTACCGAGTTACTGATCTCATTAAAGCTCAACTGGTAAAACCTTTGGGTGATGATAACCCAAGGTTTGGAGTTCAAATCCTGCTCGCATTACCGAGTTACTGATCTAATTAAAAATAGGCATACAACAATTTTTTTGCAAGTGTCAGTTGAGCTTAACTACTAAAACCTTGGGAGATGATACCAGAGGTTTGGGGTTCAAATCCCGCCAAAATTACCGAGTTACTAATCTCATTAAAAACAAGCTTACCACAATATTTTGCAAGTTTAAATTGAGTTCATCTGGCTAACCCTTTCGGTTATGATACCAGATGTTTAGGGTCAACATCCCGCAACCATTAACGAGTTACTGATCTCATTAAAAACAAGCTTAGCACAACATTTTGCAAGTTTCAATTGAGTTCAACTGGCAAAACCTTTGGGTGATGATACCAAAGGTTTAGAGTTCAAATCCCGCAAGCATTACCGAGTTACTAATCTCATTAAGAACTAGCTTACCACAATTTTTTTGCAAGTGTCAGTTGAGCTCAACAGGTAAAACCTTCGGTGATGAAACCAGAGGTTTAGGGTTCAAATCCCGCAAGGATTACCAAGTTACTGTTCTCATTAAAAACAAGCTTACCACAACATTTTGCAAGTTTTAGTTGAGTTCAACTGGCAAAACCATTGGGTAATGATACCAGAGGTTTAGGGTTCAAATCCCACAAGCATTACCGGGTTACTGATCTCATTAAAAACAACCTTACAACAATATTTTGTAAAATTTGCTTGAGTTCAACCGGCAAAACCTTTGGGTGATGAAACCAGAGGTTTTGGGTTTAAATCCCGTAAGCATTACCGAGTTACTGATCTCATAAAAAACAACCTTACCACAACATTTTGCAAGTTTCAATTAAGTTCAACTGGCAAAACCTTTGGGTGATGATACCAGAGGTTTAGGGTTCAAATCCTGCAAGCAATACCGAGTTCCTGATCTCATTAAAATCAAGTTTACCCCAATATTTTGCAAGTTTTAGTTGAGTTTAACTGGGAAAACCTTTGGGTGATGAAACTAGAGGTTTAGGGTGCAAATCCCGCAAGCATTACCGAGTTACTGATCTCATTAAAAACATG
The DNA here is from genome assembly GCA_013358455.1 of Thalictrum thalictroides. Lineage (NCBI taxonomy): Eukaryota > Viridiplantae > Streptophyta > Magnoliopsida > Ranunculales > Ranunculaceae > Thalictrum > Thalictrum thalictroides. The sequence goes on along the minus strand of JABWDY010009956.1, from coordinate 6,921 downwards.
CTTACCAGAATATTTTGCAAGTTTCAGTTGAGTTCAACTGGCAAAACCTTTGGGTGATGATACCAGAGGTTAAGGGTTCAAATCCCACAAGTATTACCGAGTTACCGATCTCATTAAAAACAAACTTAACAAAACATTTTGCAAGTGTCATTAAAGCTCAACTGGTAAAACCTTTGGATGATGATCACCCGAGGTTTGGAGTTCAAATCCGGCTCGCATTACCGAGTTACTGATCTAATTAAAAATAGGCATACAACAATTTTTTTGCAAGTGTCAGTGGAGCTCAACTAGTAAAACCTTGGGTAATGATACCAGAGGTTTGGGGTTCTAATCCCGCCAAAATTACGTGTTACTGATCTCATTAAAACCAATCTTATCAGAACATTTTGCAAGTTTTAGTTGAGTTTAACTGGCAAAACCATTGGGTAATGATACCAGATGTTTATGGTTCAAATCCCGCAAGCATTATTGAGTTATTGATCTCATTAAAAATAAGCTTACAACAACATTTTGCAAGTTTCAGTTGAGTTCAACTGGCAAAACCTTTGGGTGATGATACTAGAGGTTTAGGGTTCAAATCCCGCAAGCATTACTGAGTTACTGATCTCATTAAAAACTGGCTTACCACTATTTTTGCAAGTGTTAGTTGAGCTCAACTGGCAAAACCTTCGGTGAAGATACCAGAGGTTTGGGGTTCAAATCCTGCCAGAATTACCGAGTTACTGATCTAATTAAAAACAAGCTTATCAAAACGTTTTTCAAGTTTCAGTAGAGTTCAACTGGCAAAAACATTGGGTAATGATACTAGAGGTTCCGGTTTCAAATACCACAATCATTACCGAGTTATTGATCTCACTAAAAACAAGCTTACCCCAACATTTTGCAAGTTTCAGTTGAGTTCAACAGGCAAAACCTTTGGGGGATGATACCAGAGGTTAATGGTTCAAATCCCGCAAGCATTACCGAGTTATTGATCTCATGAAAAACAACCTTACAACAATATTTTGCAAGTTTGAGTTGAGTTCAACTGGTAAAACCGTAGGGTGATGAAACCAGAGGTTTAGGGTTTAAATCCCGCAAGCATTACTGAGTTACAGATCTCATTAAAAACAAGCTTACCACAACATTTTGCAAGTTTCAATTGAGTTCAACTGGCAAAACCTTTGGGTGATGATACCAGAGGTTTAGGGTTCAAATCCTGCAAGCATTATTTAGTTACTGATCTAATTAAAAACAAGCTTACCACAACATTTTTCAAGTTTCAGTAGTAGTGTTCAACTTGCAAAACCTTTGGGTGATGATACCAGAGGTTTAGGGTTCAAATCCCACAAGCAATACAGAGTTACTGATCTCATTAAAATCAAGCTTACCCCAATATTTTGCAAGTTTTAGTTGAGTTCAACTGGTAAAACTTTTGGTTGATGAAACCAGATGTTTAGGGTTCAAATCCCGCAAGCATTACCGAGTTACTGATCTCATTAGAAACATGCTTACCACAATATTTTGCAAGTTTCAGTTGAGTTCAACTGGCAAAACATTTGGGTGAATGATACCAGAGGTTAAGGGTTCAAATCCCACAAGCATTACCGAGTTACGGATGATAAACCGAGGTTTGGAGTTCAAATCCGACTCGCATTACCGAGTTACGGATCTAATTAAAAATAGGCATACAACAATTTTTTTGCAAGTGCCAGTAGAGCTCAACTAGTAAAACCTTGGGTAATGATACCAGATGTTTAGAGTTAAAATCCCGCATGCATTACTAGTTACTGATCTCATTAAAAAAAAACTTACCACAATATTTTGCAAGTTTCAATTGAGTTCATCTGGCTAACACTTTGGGTTAACATCCCGCAAGCATTACCGAGTTACTGATCTCATTAAAAACAAGCTTAGCACAACATTTTGCAAGTTTCAGTTGAGTTCAACTGGAAAAACCATTGGGTAATGATACCAGATGTTTAGGGTTCAAATCTCGCAAGCCTTATTGAGTTACTGATTTCATTAAATACAAGCTTACAACAACATTTTTAGAGTTTTAGTAGAGTTCAACTGGCAAAACCTTTGGGTGATGATACCAAAGGTTTAGGGTTCAAATCCCGCAAGCATTACCGAGTTACTAATCTCATTAAAAACAAACTTAGCACAACATTTTGCAAGTTTCAGTTGAGTTCAACTGAAAAAACAATTGGGTAATGATACTAGATGTTTAGGGTTCAAATCTCGCAAGCATTATTGAGTTACTGATCTCATTAAATACAAGCTTACAACAACATTTTTAGAGTTTTAGTAGAGTTCAACTGGCAAAACCTTTGGGTGATGATACCAAAGGTTTAGGGTTCAAATCCCGCAAGCATTACCGAGTTACTGATCTCATTAAAAACTAGCTTACCACAATTTTTTTACAAGTGTCAGTTGAGCTCAACAGGTAAAACCTTCAGTGATGAAACCAGAGGTTTAGGGTTCATATCCCGCAAGCATTACCAAGTTACTGTTCTCATTAAAAACAAGCTTACCACAACATTTTGCAAGTTTCAGTTGAGTTCAACTAGCAAAACCATTGGGTAATGATACCAAAAGTTTAGGGTTCAAATCCCACAAGCATTCCCGAGTTACTGATCTCATTAAACACAAGCTTACCCAAACATTTTGCAAGTTTCAGTTGAGTTCAACTGGCAAAACCGTTGGGTAATGATACCAGAGGTTTCGGGTTCAAATCCCACAAGCATTACCGGATTACTGATCTCATTAAAAACAACCTTACAATAATATTTTGCAAATTTTGCTTGAGTTCAACCGGCAAAACCTTTGGGTGATGAAACCGGAGGTTTTGGGTTTAAATCACGTAAGCAATACCGAGTTACTGATCTCATAAAAAACAACCTTACCACAACATTTTGCAAGTTTCAGTTGAGTTCAACTGGCAAAACCTTTGGGTGATGATACCAGAGGTTAAGGGTTCAAATCCCACAAGTATTACCGAGTTACCGATCTCATTAAAAACAAACTTAACAAAACATTTTGCAAGTGTCATTAAAGCTCAACTGGTAAAACCTTTGGATGATGATCACCCGAGGTTTGGAGTTCAAATCCGGCTCGCATTACCGAGTTACTGATCTAATTAAAAATAGGCATACAACAATTTTTTTGCAAGTGTCAGTGGAGCTCAACTAGTAAAACCTTGGGTAATGATACCAGAGGTTTGGGGTTCTAATCCCGCCAAAATTACCGAGTTACTGATCTCATTAAAAACAATCGTATCTGAACATTTTGCAAGTTTCAGTTGAGTTTAACTGGCACAACCATTGGGTAATGATACCAGATGTTTAGGGTTCAAATCCCGCAAGCACTATTGAGTTATTGATCTCATTAAAAACAAGCTTACAACAACATTTTGTAAGTTTCAGTTGAGTTCAACTGGCAAAACCTTTGGGTGATGATACTAGAGGTTTAGGGTTA
>JABWDY010009891.1:21113-31160 GCA_013358455.1 Thalictrum thalictroides | reverse complement strand
ATTTATATATAGAGGTATTGAGTATGAGACTGCAAAGCCTGCATGCTTCAACTAGCATGCTTGATGGCTATAAAACTTCAGGAAGTTCAAATGGAGAGATCATCACCTCCTACTATGACTGATATCCACTTAGTATAATTATTTTATTTTTCAGAACAACTAAATGAATTAATACAAAAGAAATCAAGAGATACATTTTAATGGTTTGGTTTGACCTACAATAATAATACTTTAATACTGTATAAGCACAGACCAAATCAGTACTAATTTTTCAGTTCATCACATTAATGACATTAGTTAATGAGTTAGTAGAAAAATGTCTTCATAATATTGTAAAGACTGTCAATAGAAATGTCTTGGTAGTGTAGTTAACTGTTGTATATGTATTTATATTTGCAATATACATGTGTATTTGTTTCTGTATCTACTATATATCTAACTTAACTTCAATTCCTATTGAAATGGAATGGGACTAATTGATTAGTTATTTGACTCTATTGCTACAGATACATAGATATATTCTTCTTTTTGTAAAAAGATTAACACTAAGAAATGTAGAGTGGACATTTTGTGTGGTTGATCTGTTTGTATGTGAGCACATTATTTTTTTTTACATTTGAGTCCCTTGATTCAACCTAATCATATCAAAATATCAAATCATGTTACATTTTGTATTTGTTCCGGGAGTGATATTTTCATGCTTGGAACTCAATCATAAAAGTCTGAAAAGTAACCTAAAAAATCATACTCAACAGAAGAACCTAGTTACCAGAGTCCAGAGTAGCCCACAAGTTGTACATGTAAGATATCTTACTTGAAAAGCAAACTAAATAATACTGATTATTGATTAAATTGTAAATGATTAACCAATAACCATAATAAAAGTTAGAGGAAACTATTTTCATGCTAATAAGCAATCCAGATTAGCCAAATTTGTGTGTGCGCAGCTGGCTAGGTGGATTGCTTAAGAGAGAATATATCAGATATAGGAACTATGGTCCCAGTTTTGAAGAATACAGTAGGATGGAAATGTTCTTTTTTATGTGTAATGGAATCCAGGATAAAATGCGTTTTAAGTGAAACTTTTTAGGGAATCTGCAAAACTGCATTCACCCAAATCTGAACTAGAATGTGCTTTTTAAATTTAAGGATGAAGGAAGCAAGTCATTTTCGAATATATGATTATTGCATTTATGCCAACCGCGCTATTAGTTACATGCACCCATCTAGGCTTGTGAGGTGCATGCAAACAAACAAGTCTTTTCCTGAAATCAGATAACTTGCCCATAGTACCATCTAAATGCTACCATAGGATTATAGGGTTATTCTAATAGTAAGGTGAGAAGTCGAATGAACTGCAAACCAATCTACTTACTGATATTGAAATAAACTGAAATGCAAAAAGTTGGAGAGGACACATTACTATGGCATTATTCTAGTATACACTGATGATTCTTTATTCCCTGTCAGTTCTTCTAAATTTTTCCTTTTGTATATGACCATGAAAACAAGATGTACAATTGTCTAAAAATAAAATACATGTACTGTCAGATGATGCATTGGAAAGGTTTGTAAAAAGAGACTGGAAAAGTTTTTTCAATGGAAAACAAAAGAATAATACAAATACATGCTACAATTTCGTGATACAACATGACTAAATAACAAAAACATTCCTTGATCAGAACCTCTTTCTGAAATCTTATTGGTGACTCATTGTTTAGTAGTAATTCCTTCTGAGTTGCAAGAACCATAAAAATAAATCGTTAAATTGAGAAGTAGATTGAACTTATGTAAGCAAAAAATATATGACCAATTTATACAATATAAAAAAGCCGATATCATTTGTTCATCTGGTATGGTAAGCCACTATGGTAAGCCAATACCATTTGTTTGTGCTTTTGACATGCATAAACACCTACCAAATAAGCAGTCAATCTCTGTCATTGGTCATCCTTTCACCTCCCATTGACTTCAGAAGGAGTTTTAGCCAAAATTGATAATGCATGCAACCCACTTTGCAATTCATTCTGCAACAAATCATACACAAGCCGATGCCGCTTCACCGAACTCTTTCCTTCAAACAAACTCGACACAATTTTTACATTAAAGTGTGTCTCACCAGCACTGCCTCTAATTCCTGCATGCCCAGCATGTTGATGTGATATATCTTCGACTACCAATTCAACTGGAGAAAGGTTGCTCGCCAATATTTCCTTTATCTTCTCTCCTCTAATCCCCAAACTCACACCAAAATTTGATTTACTCCCTGCAACTTCACCTGTATCTATATTCGGATCATCAGTGCTGATATCAGGTTCTGTCATTCTGTTGCCTTCTACGCCATCATTTTCAATTAATTCCTCTCCCTCGTCCACAACCTCTGAAGGTTCAGTGTTTACCACCCCACCACTCTCTTCAGCCTTCTTGTATAACAGAAATGCCTTATTCTGCATAAGCTTCAACATATTTAAGAAGCCATTGTTCCTTGAAGGTGTAAGACTCTGCTGGAGCCCAAGCAAAGTGATGAAGTCTGGTGAAACTGTCAGAATCTGAGAAACAGGTTCACCTGAAAGGCCTTGAACAAGAAGTGCAGCGAGTCCCTTGGTGAGTACCGAGTCGGAATCAGCTTGAAAATGAACATTCTTATCAGAATCCAAGTAAGCTCTAACCCAAACTTGGGAGACACAGCCCTGGACCTTGTTCTCCTTGGTTTTGAACTTGGCCTCGAGTGGAGTAAGGTTTCGACCATAGAACAAGAGCTGCTCGTACTTTGCTTTAGGTTCGTCCACTGATTGGAAAAGCTTTACAATATCTTGAAGTTTTGATGGGAGATCTTCAACGGACTGCAGATGAACCGAATCCCCAGATGAAGAGGTAGAGGCGGCTTTGGTCAGCAGTCTCTCAATGGAAATTGAAGAGAAAAGTGAGGGTCTCAAGAAAGTAGGCTTCAATTGTACAAGGGATTTACAGAAATGTACGTTAGGATGGAGAGACAGCGAGATATTAGGGGGACACAACCGTAAGGAAGAGGTAATTGACATCAGCGAACAAAATTCTGAATTGGATTGGCGAAGAAAGACAGAAGAAAAGGATAATAAAGTACTCATATGCACACAAGAGCCTTTAATGTTTTGAATGCCTCAAGGAACAATTGCAAACCTACACACAAAATATATGAAAACTAACTTAGAATTAGGGGACTGCAATACAACACACAAAATGTCTTTTTAGGAAGAACAAAATACCTAGGGTCTGCAATATTAACATTAATATCGGTTATAACAAATTTTTTGTCTACCTTCTCTCGGGTTTGAAGTTTCATATGGTGAATTGAAATATATAATCACTCAAGATTACTAATATATATGATAGCAAAACTTAAAATAAGCAATACACTACAAGAAAGAATACATTACTAATAAACTGATACTGTGAAGAAGTAAACTATGACGAACAAACACACAATAAGAACACCAATAACCACATTTGTGATTTACACAACTACAAAGAACCATATGAAACTTAAAACTTAAACCAGTAGGTGTGTGTATTGCACAAGGAATTTTCCAGCAAAAGTCCCACTATGAAGTGATTGATTAATCTTCATGATTAAGAAAACTAATATGAAAGTGGGGAAAATTTTCATACCCTCGTGTAATCAAACAAACAATCAAGCAAAATTTTACTGGTTTTTCTATATTCAGAGCTAACAAGTAACACCCCTGTGTTCGCCACCTACCTTCAGTGTATAGCCTTGTAATTTCAAATTGATAAAAATGTCTTCTTTACAACAAAAACCCAAATAACTTTATCAAAGATGAAATCGATATAAACCCAAAAAATTGAAAACCCTCAATCAGCAGAACACATAAACAGCTTCAACACAATTCCAACCCAATAAATGGACTTGCAGAAACCTAAAAACCATTAGAAATTCAAACTAAGAAGAAGAAGAAGAAACTACTTACTTGTTCAAAAGGGGCGGTAGTTGTTGCAACGATAGAGAGAGAGAATGACAGTAACAAGAAAGAGTTTTTATCTAAAACAAGCAGACCTCGGCTCAAAGCATGTTTCAAGAAACGGGCTGTCTAGGCTGCTTACATTGACATCAATCTTAACAGCAAATCTCGTTCGTTGGTTTAAAACAGATTGGTCGAGATATAATCAAATATACAAGCATAAAGACTTGGGGGCAGTATTGTCATTCGACTATATTCATCTCTTTCACTCACTAACAGAACCAGCAAGGAGAGTAAACAAATTCCGAACGATTCCGATATGTAATGATATATCGAGGTTTTTTATTATCTCGGATCAAATCATTACAGGTACAAATGCCTGTAATTACAACTAAATGTTTTGTCTGACAAATGCCTGTAATTACAACCAAACAGGTACAAAAACAAGTTGCTTTACATTGTCAGACAAAAACATCTGCTACTTCTTGCCTTTGCTTTTCTTCTTATTTTTCTTTTGCTTGCGATTTCCCCTCCCCTTTTCTTTGGTCTTTCCTTTGTTATCGTTATCGTTGCTATTTTCAGCTACTATTGGAGCATGAGCTTGCGAGCTTTCATCTGTACGTTCTGCGAACATATCAGATATCATAGAATACATTTGTTTTATCTCTGGTTTATTCTGCCAATATTCCTTAATAGCTTCTTTGTGACTGAAAAACAAAACAAAGAGAGAGAATAAGAATGTATACCCATTCAAAAGATAAAATTACATGAAAAATGTTATTCTGAGTTGTTTTAACTGACCTTGCATTCGAAGAAATATGAACTGAAAACTGCTTCATTATATCGCTGATCCGTTCTTCTTCATCTTTGTTTGAAGAAATACGAACTGAGAGCTGCTTCAGTTCATCACGCATCTGTTTTTCTTCATCTTTCAAATCAGTCGCAGTGTCCAGAGCTTCCAGGTATGACTCAACAAATTTCTTCACATAAGACAAGAATCATTTGAATATGTTCAAAGAGGGTATACACAATAAGTACAGAAGCAAAGCTTCATACCTTAAAATCTGGAACATTAGGAATCGAGCTTACTCCATCACTGCACTCAACTTGTTTACTCATCTCCTCACTTTTCTTCCCACTTTCCAACTTCTGGATATCCTGCCCAGCCACATCTAGACTCAACGGATATTCAGCAATGTTTGCTCCACCAGCATTACACGAAGAAGGATCAGAAGTGCTTGAGCTTTCAGTTTGTACTTCAGAAGTGTCTTCCTGGACTAGGGATACATTTGGATTCTCTGGGAATAGTACATTCATTACGTCCTCTCTGCATTGAATCATGTTCAAGTCTACAACCAAAACTTCAGGGCAAAGGAACTGTGAATATTTTGTTTCGATACACACTATAGCTAGAGGATTTCCAATTATGTTGAGTGCTTTAGCCACCACATCTCTGAAGTTAAGGTTCCTTCTTTTTCTTTGAAGGATCTCGCAAAATGCTGAAGGCAGCTGTGATTTAATATCATTCCTACTCAGCAGATTCGACAGCAAGTCAAAATATTGCCCCGTGTTCAAACAAACTAAACAGATCACTACAACCAATCTCAACACCAGTAAAGGATAATCTTCATTGACAGCTGTTTTAGACTTAAAAAGCCAATCAAAAGTGTTCTGCCTATTGGAAAGAATATCCCAAACAATTTTAGCAATAAAGGCATAGCACTCTCCCAAAGGTGCAGCAACTTCAAAAGCACTTGACTTCTTTTGCCAGTTCTCACATGCAAGTATTTCGATTATAGAAGATTTTGTTGTGTAAAAGTTTTGCTGGCAACTGGACAAAAAGAACACAAGGCGCTCAACAAGATAGATGAAGCAGTGTGGTGAAATATAATCGAACTCTCTCCGCCAATTGGCACTGTATGTATCTTGCAGAGCTTCTTTCAATTTGCAGACAAAAGAAACCAGTCCCATATTTGAAACAACAAAATCTTTAAGCTGCAAAATACATGTTTCCCAAGCTTGGTTCACATTAAAGTACTGTGCAATCTTATCATACAATTCCTCATTTATATTGCCAAAGGCAATTAACAGCATCACCATCCTCCCAACTTTGCCATGTGAGAACTTACTTTTGGACACAACTCTTTTAATGATAACTTCCTCAAGAAGATCCTTGCATGATTTTGTACTTCTTAGAAAAACAGTACTTTTTGTCATCACTTGTCTCCAGTCCGTAGGTAATACAATATCAAAGAAATTTTCTCCTGAAGATTGACATAAACTCGATAACTTCGGCAGTGCCCAAGGATGGCATTTCCAGTCATTGAACTCCATGATATATTTTGAAACTTCAAAAATGTGAAGAAGAATCGAACCTCGACACACTATCAAGTTAGACATTTTAGCAAAATACCTGTGAAGAGCATCCAATTTCTCTAGCACTTCCATACCAACCAAAAGAACTTGCGACAGCCAATACGTCTTAGCTGCAAATGAAAATTGGTGTGCATCCATAGAAACCAAATCTCCTGTCCTTTGAAGAGATTTTTCACTGATTCCTTTCATCCAACAGGCATCAGCAAATTCATTGTAGACCGTGTACCGGTTGCTGTTGACTTTCCTTACACCTAAGTAAGCCAAACAAAACTGCTCATAAACCACATAATTTATTTCATGTTGTGTTCCAAGATATTTAAGATATTCAAGTACATTTCCAACTTTCTCCTGCCAACAATTCCAATAGTAAATTAAAGATTCGATCGAGACTTTTGTGCGGAACATTTCAAAATTGGCATCCTTCATTTCCTTTAAGACCACTTCATGTTCCCACTCATACTTAGAGGGATGCAACTGAAGATGCATATCAAGAATTTTCCAAACAGAGATAATTTGCACTCTGGGAGATGCAAGATTTTCAGAAGCACTCAATGTTTTTCTCATAACTATCAAGCTCATCTCCTGATTTGACAGAATACCAGTCTCCAAACAAACAGACCCATAGAAGCCTTCTGATACAATCATTGCATAATTCTTGACCTTCTGTAGGAGTTCTTCTTTTTCTGCAAAATACTTTAGTGGCCAACCTTTACTTCCAGTTGCCCAAAGAGACCTTCCAAGCACATATAAAAGAATGAGCATGGATGCATCTTCGTAAAGGTCACCCTTTGCTAACAGATCAGCTTCAAAAAGAAGATCACCCTTGTCCCTTGCAATGCTTGCAGCCTCAATATAATTTCCCCATTCTTCCTCCAACAATAGAAGTTCATTAAGATAATTGCAGGACCTCAAGAAAGTGCGTACGGAATCTATAGACTTAAATTCCTCAACAAATTTCATCATTGTTTTTGTATCCCTAAGCTCATGATAGTGACGAGCACATCTCTCCAAAAATTCTTGTTCCATTCCTTCAAAATCGTGTTGCCTTTTGATAACCACATCAGTAACTTGAGATGCATCTTCTTTCCAATGCTTGATGAAGTTCAGCCCCATGCCAAAAAGTTCCCCCTTTGTGCAGACGGACAAACACTTTGAAAAGCATTTGCCCCTTGCATATACATCAGCTGCTTCAGACCAACATCCAGCAAGGGAAAAACAATCACCAGCATCCTCTAATCTTGATTCACCACATTTTTCTAAATAAAGTTTTCCTGCATAAATATGAAAAGTAAAGATATATGATAACGATAAGACCCCGTGGACAGTTTAAACCATAAGATTTAGAATGAAGGCCTACTATTCATTCAGAAATAAAGGTCACCGTTGCAGCTTTGCCTTATTAGGTACACACTTAAAAAGGACTTTTATCAACCTTTCAGAAGACAAACATTTCAAAAACCTTATAATGGTTATCACATACCTGCTCTTTTGAATTGCTTTAATTCAATATAACATTTGGCAGCTAAATCAGCTTTGCTAATTGATTCATAAATCTCGGCAGCATTTTTTAGGGCAACACGAGCTTGCTCAGAGTTTGAACCTTGAATACGGTCAGCTGATGCTCGAAGGCCAGCTGCCCGTGACCATTTTTCTCTATAGGAGTCTGCAGCTCTTTCAAAGCACATAGTAGCCATCTCAAAATTACCCTCATTAAAAAGCTGTCCAAAAGTTATACACATCATAGAATGCAATGAGTGAGTTTATATTCATACAAGATCTCATGTGTAGAAGTCTTAACTGCAATTTAAAAAGCAAGTACTAGTGCAATGATGGACAACAGGGTAGCCAAAGTTAGTACCATGCACCTAATTCATCAAGACCAAAACGGGATAATTGAAAAGTATAAAGTAACTAACCTTAACGCCCCGAGCACTCCATTCTTCTTTGCTGCTTGCGACTTGCATTGCCTGTGCAAGTGAGTCATCAAGTTGTCTCACTTGGACAAGGCCCAACCTCTTCCAATAATCAAACATAGGCATGGAAAATTGTTCCATATTGTCACAGATCCAAAGCCTTTGCCTCGTTCGAGTTATAGCTACATACAATTGCTTCAGCTCAGAGCAGAGGACGCTGTGTTTAGCCTTACTAAAATTTGGAAAAGACCTCGGTGCACTGGAGTCAAGCATATCGTTCTCCTTCATATACTCATATACCACTCTCCATTGATTTTTCAAAGGAGATGTTCCAAAAAAATTATATAACAAGACATCCTGCAAAAGACATGAACAATCAAATATTTGGAAATTTAACAATTATCTAGACCACGGTTAATGAGATCCAGCAGGGGTAAACCGTCAAGAAAACTATTGATCTGAGTAGCACACTATGCTCTCGATGCTTACAAATATCAACATGATAGTTGGACCTATATATAAACAGACGAGTCATAAAAAGAAAGATTAGAATGAAAGATAGCCTCACCAACCTGAAACTCTAATCCCTTGCACTCAAGTATTGTTAAGACAAGAGCTTGCTTTCCAACATAACCTGCAACTTCTTTTCTCGCACAATCATCACGTACTAATATAACTTGTTCAGCGCCAAACCCAACTATATTCCCACCACTAATTCCATTGTTCCCAAATATACATACTATTGCATTCTCATCGTTCCCAGATTGAAGCAAAACAGGTGCTTCACCATAAATGAGACTTGTTTCAGGGCCTAAGACGTCAACAGAGAACGGAAAATAGTGATATAGAAGTTCAATAACACTCTGTGATAAATTAAGAACACCAGCATGAGTCCGGAAGTTTTGGTTCAACTGAAAAATGTCTGAGACACTTCGTTGATCCTTGGCTTTCATTATATCCTTGTCATCACCTCTGAATCCCATGAACTCGTTGTAGAAAAGAGCCTTTATGTCTTGGAATCTAAAATCAATCCCCCTGGCAATTGTTTGGGCCGTGTCACCCGAGAAAACAAATCCTTCATCAACATTTCTGCAAATGTATTTAAATAGAGCAATCTGTCTCATGGTGAGATCTTGTACTTCATCAATGTAAACAAAGTCTATCAGGTCACCATCGAAAAGTCCGTGTCTTAGGCGACAATGGAGGTCATTTACAAAATCAGCCAGATCAAACTGACAATTCTCAGTCTTCTTTTTCTCATAGTCAAGAAAAATATCATATATATCCTCTCTTCTATCCCTGCTCAAGCTTGACACTCGGCCCTCTGATAGTGACAAATAATCCTCCCGGGTCAGTTTTCCATCGTAAACTTTCCCTTCTTTTAATCCCCCTTTTAAATGGGATATTATCTCCGTGAAAACAGTGGATGAATCAAGCTTCTTAGTCAGTTGACTGTTAAAGTGTGGCCAATAAAACGCATTAAATCGGTCAAAATTGACCTCATTTGTTCTCAAAAATGCTTGCAAGGAAATTGAACTTGAAGTTCTACTTTTACTGAGAGAAAAGTCTGTTGGATTCTGGAACCTTTCAAAAAATGAGTTCTCCATACTATTATCAAGCATCAATAAGAACTTCTGGAATGTAACAATAAGTGGATAAGACTTCACGGACATATCATTGAAAGAATCTGGAATATCCTTAAATTGAGTGGTATCATCGATCTCAAGCATGTCAATCGCATTATGCTCGTTTTGAAATTTACCACCACATGTGTAACTGTACAAAACAAAAAAATAAAA
>JABWDY010009891.1:1902-13090 GCA_013358455.1 Thalictrum thalictroides | reverse complement strand
AAAAAAAAACTTTTTTATTTTTTCGTTTTTTAAAATTGCCCTAATTTTTAATTGCTTGAAAACGTGATTTTACTAAGTCTTCCTCCACTATCCGTTTCTGACTGTTATGGTTTATTCCAAAGAGAGAATAACTCATCCATTACCAGGAACGTTACAGATCTTTTGCTTATAAAAGAACTAGTGGAGAAGAGAGAAAATGATATAAGAAAAAATGGTTTTCTCTATGAGTTTTTCTTGAGCAAGAAAGAGTGTTACAGTGAGATTGAGTTTCTTGTTTGTGCAAAAGAAATTCAACATTATTTTGGTTGTTTTATCCTGGGGGCGGCGTGACTATACTGTTTGCACAACAGAGATAGCTGCGAAACGTCTTAAAAAGAGCGACCTAGTCCGCGACTTAACCTTTCTCATGGGATTCATCTTCCCATCTACCAATTCATACGGAAGCTAGCTCTACCTCGCAATGTGTGCAACAAATCCTACCTAGTACCTATTGTTGTACTGCATATCTCTTAGCTTGGTTATCAAAAAAAAATCTCTTAGCTTCAAAGGGTTTTCAAGTGCTACTTCCCTGCAGCTTATGCAATGCACATCAGTTTGCTGACTGACATTTTGCATGGGGAGTTTGGTTTAGTATCGATTCACTTCATCTTATTGACTATATTTCATACACTATATAATAGATTGAATGGTTGTTTCTTGTAAGTCATCAATACTACAGGTCCTTAACTCCAACAATCTAATTGCTACACTGTTCGAATACGCAAAATCAGGCCCGTTTCACCCCAGATCAGCTATTAACTGATCCATTTCGATCAGTTTTTTTTTAATTGTTTATATTCCAAGGCCCGAAGGCTACATCACTAGCTCCAAAGGTTTACATTTGAAACTAGGCCCGTAGGCTATTCTATAGTTTGTCGCCACCTAAGTATCCACGTAGCCTCCACATCACCAAAGCACCCACTTTATGAAGACTTGTTTTCACTTTACTCCACCTAAGTAGCTACATCACCTCAATCTCCTCTAGATCCTAGGCCCAAAGGTCTATCACGAACAAGGCCCGAAGGCTGACCCACCTAAGAATTACAAGAAAAATTTCCCCAAATACTATTGATGGGAATTGAACTCACAACCTCTCATTTGTGGGAGTCTTGTGAGAGGGATAAGAAACCAATTGAGATAGCAGTGGTTTCTTCCCATTTCGATCAGTTGGAAAGGCTTTCTCCATGGCTCTTTTACAGTTTACTACTAGACCAGCTGCAAGGCCGTACTTGTACTATTTTCTTCCATGTGTGGGTTAACTTTACTATTTCCTCCCATCGCTTGAGCTTTGGTCTTTTTGTTGATGCTTAGCCCATGGGCCATATACTCTACGATAACGATCGATATTTTAGAGAACCTTGTGATCAACGAGCGTGGGTGCCCAGCCTCACAAAACAAGTAGTATTCAACTATTCATGAATCATGTCTAGTTGCTAGTTGGGAGAGTAAGACACCTTGAGCAAAATAACCACACACTTGGTGGCACTGTGTGTACACTGGAATGATTGGATGACCCACGTCACCGCATCCCACGTCCCCACCCCACATCACACATTCACACTATCTGAATAATATCATGTTTCATGTCTTATTGAGATTGGGACTCATGTTAACTCAAAATTGCGTCAAGTGTCGACCTGTCGATGCCGTTCCGGATACAACCGAGAGTTGGGTTGGGATATTTCGTATCAAATCACGTTTCCTTCAAGTCTTCAACTAACCTATGAACCAATTAGATTGCACTTCGTGGCAATTCAATAATTACAAATTGTACTAATTTCGCATTAAAATAACATGAAAATGGCTCATGGCCCCTATGTAAGTTTTCTCAAAGGTCGGTTTTCTCTTCTTTAATGATAATCCTCTTCAGCTCAATGTCTTTCGAACTCGGAACGAATCTCGTATATCTTCAAATCTAAGGTTTCATTCATTCATGGTTCTTAGATTTGTCTTCTATGTAAGTTTTCTCTTTCTCTTCGTTTCTTGATTTTTAATAGAGAATCAAGTTTCCTGCCAATATCTTAAATAATAAATACCCTTATTCTACCAATCAATAAAACTCTGTTTCTTTATTTCTGATAGCTTCATTTTATTAAATCTTCAAAACCCATTTTTTTTCTTGTCTTTTAGAATCTAGAACGCTCTCATTTGTATCTTTTCGTTTTGTTTTGAGGGTTTTCTGATGATTTTAGTGTAGGAGTTATATTGAGTTTTAGATATTGAGATATATTTCTCCTCTCATCCCCTTTGATTGTGAACATTAGGGGGGTTTTTGTCAACTGGGTTTTTTGTTTGTTTGTTTGTTTGATTTTGATAAATTTCTGCTGAGTTCATTTTAGAAATTGTAAAGATGTGGGGGTTTGAAGCCTCTACTGCCGTGAGATCTGAAGGGGAAAAAATTGTTAGTGTTGTGGTACCTTTAATGAAACTGCTATCCCTCACAGTTATTGGTCTAATTCTAGCACACCCTAAATATCAACTTGTTCCTAGAGCAACTTTCAAACTCCTAAGTAAACTCGTGTTTGCACTGTTCTTGCCATGTCTCATTTTTACTCACCTTGGTGAAGCGATAACGCTTGCAAATGTGGCCAAGTGGTGGTTCATCCCTGTTAATGTTGTGATTAGTACGGGTATTGGTTGTATATTGGGGTACTTTGTGGTTCTTATCTGTCGTCCACCTCCTGAATATGTTCGATTCACCATTATCATGACTGGGTTTGGCAACACTGGGAATCTTCCCATTGCTATTGTTAAGTCTGTTTGTCATTCTGCGGACAATCCTTTCGGTGCACATTGTCACAAATCTGGAGTTGCCTATGTCTCATTTGCCCAGTGGGTCGCTGTACTTCTGGTTTATACACTGGTTTACCACATGATGGAGCCTCCATTGGAGTATTATGAGATTGTTGAAGAGGGAATTGAGATTGAAGAACAACCAAATACAGACATCAGTAGGCCTCTACTTGTCGAAGCTGAATGGCCAGGGATGGAAGATAAAGAAACTGAGCACTGCAAGACTCCTTTCATTGCAAGAATATTTAATAATAGCATTTCCAGTGGGTCACAGAGTACATTTCCGGATCTTGACTTAATGGAGGAAGGAGCCGGTGCTAGTACTAGTCCCAGAGGTGGCAGCCGAAGTCCCAGGTCTATTAGATGTCTGGCAGAGCCTAGGATGGTTCGAAAGATCAGAATTGTTGCCGAACAAACTCCAATCATTCACATCCTTCAACCCCCAACAATTGCTTCTCTTTTAGCAATTATCATTGGAATGATTCCACAAGCAAAGGCTTTTGTTTTTGGAGCTGACGCGCCACTTAATTTCATCACAGATAGTCTTGAAATCTTAGCTGGTGCTATGGTGCCTTGTGTGATGCTTGTTCTTGGGGGAATGATGGCTGAAGGACCCAACGATTCTAAACTAGGTGTTAGAACTACAATTGGTATTACAGTGGCAAGACTCTTGGTGCTTCCTTTGGTGGGGATTGGGGTTGTCGCTTTAGCTGATAAGCTGAATTTTTTGGTTCGCGATGATGAGATGTACACTTTCGTACTACTGTTGCAATACACAATGCCAAGTGCCATCTTGTTAGGAGCAATTGCCAGCTTAAGGGGTTATGCAGTGAGTGAGGCTTCTGCTCTTCTCTTCTGGCAGCATGTGTTTGCTGTCTTCTCGCTTTCTGTATATATTTTTGTATACTTTAAGCTTCTTGATTATGTTTAATGATGCAGAAATCTTTGTATGAAGACATGAAGTTATGTCTCGATATCAACCACTTGTATTGAAAGAAATGTTTTTTTCACTCTCGGATTATTTTCTCGTGTTTATAAGTTGATAGTGCTTAAATAAAATGGATTCGCAATACCAATCTGTTTGCATGGAATGATGGAAACAGTTGATTGTGGTCATAACTCTTGAACATTTTTTGAAACAGCTCTCTACTATTTCTGAAACAATTCTCTTCTCCATTACAACTAATGACTGACCAAATGTTGTTTAGAAGCCATGTTATTTTACAAGTCTTGCTGCCAAATACAAAGTTTTGTAACATCCACTAAAAACAATTCACTGTTGCACTCATCAAGTCACCAGTATGTGGCATGAGTACTATCACTTAGTTAAATGGCTAAATGGCTGAACTGTTTCAGTGAAGTTAAACTACTATAGTAGACTAAATACATGAAGCAGAGAGGAAGCAATAAGTGAAAGAACCATGGGACAAAACAGAGCCAAAACCACTCAGTAAAGAGTGATTCTTAAGTAGATTGTTGTTCAATTCTTAATGTATCTTTTAGTGGAAATATACGCAACCATAATATTTTATTCAAAACTTATGAGTCAATAACCAATCAGAACTCATAGATAGGAACCTCTTTAGGTTCCATATTACAGGTGATGAATACAACAAAGTGACATGGATTCATGTACAGGTTTCTTCTATACAGGAGGATAAAATATATTGTAATATTTTACTTTCTGGTTTAGACCATCTGCTTCAAGGGTCACCACCACCAACGTTACTACTTGAACCAATCCCCACCTGCAACCATGGCGAGGACCCATCGCTCATGTTCACATCTTTTAAATCACTTAATTTTGCTAGTTTCACTTTACTATCTGGGTCATCATCCACAGTAGGCAATGAAGCATCAACAGGGTTTTCTTGGTTGTCTTGAGGGGGATGGCGTTGTTTGTCAGTATCAGTCTCTGCTTGTACACCTATCCATGGTTGTAGATAGATGTCTGCAGGGACTTCCAAGCTTAAAAGTTTTTTCGGATCTTGCTTCTCATCACCTGGAGCAGGAAGATTGAGGTCGAGAGCATCTGGTTCAAAGTTGTTGAATGTAAGTTTTTGATGAAGGTGTTGAGTTTGGTCTTGAAAATGTGGAAATTTTACAACAGAAGAAGTATTAGTTGAACTGGATGTCAGCCAGTGACACCTTTTATGACCACCTAAAGCTTGTCCTGACGAGAAGATTCGATGACATATAGTGCATTCATGAACCTTCGACTTCCTCTTATATGAGAAGCCCAATGTGAGTTGAGGAGAGCTCTCGGAAGGTACAGGTGCAGCAGATTTAGACATGAATGAGTAATCGTCATTTGTGATCACATCATCATCCATTATGCTTTCATCAAGATCATCTTGTCTTGCTGCAAAACATCCCTTCACTTTCTTATGACTAGCCCTGTGTCCTCCTAAAGCTTGATGAGAATTAAACACCTTCTTACAAGCTTTGCACTCAAACATACCTCTGGCAACACCCTTAGCCTTGTTGCTAGATACTCGATTAGCTAAAGGTGGCATCATGCATAATGAATTGCGTCGTTCTTCTTTACTAGCTGATGCACATGACTCCTCAGTTTCCACCACCCAAGGATCAACACGAGCATTTGATAACATCACTAAGCAATTCGCAAGGTCCTCCTCTTCACTAAACGAACAATTAGTATTTACATTATCTATATGAACCCTCCTAGTTCTCTTCCCTTTAGACCAGCCATACCCTCTCTGCATCCCATCTTCATCGTCAGAACCTGGTGGCGAAACATTTATAGATCCCACATCAGCTGAACTAATACATTTTCCATGCTCTAAGAAGGATTTCCATGACGCAAATTCCTTACCACAATTTTCACAACTCTTACAACTCTTAAGCCGGTTTGGATTCGTGCGCAGTGCATACATTCTTTTATTAGAAGGTGGTGACTTTCCACCTGCTTCCCAATCACTCACTGGATCATCATCATCAAGATGTCCACTCTCATCTCCAATCCCATGAGCTCTCATATGCCCACCTAAAGCTCTTCCACACATAAATCCTTTCTTGCAGATTCTACAAAAATGTTTAAAAGTAGGTTGTTCATCAACATATGTTGCCATGACAGAATTGCGCAGATCATGCAATAGCTAGTACTGATAAGAAAGAATGGAAAAGAAGAAAAAGAAGAGGAAATGAGATGTTCTTGTAGTTGATTTAATATGTGTTGAATGGTGAAGATAGGTGTGTCTAAAGTGAGAAAGGGTGGAAGGAAGTCATTCCTAGTTTTTAGTTGAAGTATTGGTTGGTCAAGGTTGTAAACATAGTGAGAGGTTAGAACTAACTAAAAAGAGAGTATAGTATTGAGTATATGACAAGTGGAATGATCATATGGTTTAGAGACTTTTTCTTGCTCACTTTGTGGTGGTGGTGCACCACCAATAGACGACATAATACGATACGACGGAGATCGGAGATTGGTGTTTGCTTTATTAGTAAACAGCAGTAAAACAGGGTTGGCACTTATTGGCAATAGTTTATGAGTGTTTTCCGTTTAACTTGTTTGGATGAGTGAAGAGGAGTTGTTCTGCATGTAACTGCCTACCCTATTTGTGTCCCTTCAATTCCAAGCCAAGAAAACAACATTAGCTTCTCCTTTTCTGTCGGTTGGTCAACAAATCACAAATGAGCTTTGTTTCAGGAAAACAAATGGAATGGATAATCTTGTCTGAACTTAACTATGCCTTAGGTGTTAATAACCCCAATACATATTTTATTGAATTCAAGCCCATTTAATCTAGGCCCATGAGTCCATGACTCTGAGCAATAAGCATGAACAGATTTGATTTACAAAACCCTAAATTACTGATTAGGGCGCGAGTTGAACTTTCAAAAACTCCAACCAAGATGATTTCTGAATTCCACAAGATTGTTTTGAATTTGGATCATCTTCTTGGAAAGAATGAAACCACTTTAGATTTGAAGAAAGTGAAAGAAACTTATGAAGATATTGATGTTATGAGCCACTTTTGTTTGAAGAAGTAAAAGCTCAAATCATTCAAATGAAAAGAGAAAGAAGATGAAGAATGCCAATGGAATAAAGGTATTATTTTTGAATGTGAAGAAGGCGAAACAATTGCGGAAAATGATTTGTTACTTCTTTCTAATAATATGATTCTGCATAATGCATCATATATTAACTTCGGAAGATGAACCTGGTGTCGAACACTAGACTGAAAGGCCATGGCATGTTTACTGATGCTTCGGGCCATTTGCTCTCTTTTATCATTCAGGTGTTGAATCTAAGCCTTCAAGAAGTAGCTCATGGATAAATGTTGATGAAGTTGAGTTCATCATTCTCATGTATCATAAGTTAATTGGCGTCAAAGTTTCCAGCACTTCAGTCAAGTAATCAATTAGCAATTATCTCACCCTATGGAGATCAGGTGAAGCTGTTACGTGATCGTTTCCACAAGGCTTTTGGGTACGAGTCAAATAAGCTGGTAGATATTAGTACTGTTGATGGATTTCAGGGCCGGCGGACAGATGTTGCCATCTTTTCATGTGTTCGAGCAAATGAAAAGAAACACATTGGATTTTTGAAAGATCCCCAAAGAATGAATGTCGCAATTACCAGAGCAAAGTCGTCTCTCCCGGTGGTGGGATCTAGCTCCACATTAGAGGGGGATACACATTGGGACAACCTTGTGCTGAAAAGAGGGAATGTAAATTCATGGTTTCAAGGCCCTATGACTCATTTGTAAGTGATGTAAACCTGGAGATGTTTCGAGTGAAGCAATACACAGAGGAGAAGGAAAACAATGCAGCCATGACTGCAGATGCTGTTGGAGATCCTGAGCAAGGACAACTGGGCAACGATGATAATTATGGAGATGATGGTGGCTTTGACGAGGATTATTTTGAAGAACACGTTGAATAAACCTAATTTGCAGAGTATTTTCCAGATTTTCATGGTATGTATATATGGCTATTACATTAGTATTGCACAGTACTGCTACTGCATTGGCTGATTCACATAAGAATGTTTTAATCCTCTTTGAATATAGAAATAATAAATACGTAAAAACAAGGTGTGTACATTTTAATAGTAGCTAACATATTTTCTCACAAGCCTTTTCTTTTCCTTCCATCATAAAGATTCAGAATGCACTTCCAAATTCTTCACTTCCAAACCTGCACATATCTTCATTCTTACCTCCACAGCCATCAATTCCTGCATTACAACAGATCTTGATGGAATAGATCCCGAGTACGCAAACATGGTATCAGCTTCAGAGTTCCTTACAATACTGCCATACCCTTGCCCTGTCTACTTCACAGATCCATCACAGCTGTGCACGCCTAAGAGCATCTTTTGAAACCGTTAAAGTAAAGCTCATATTAATTCCTAGCCTATTAAGCAAATTTCTTGTTTCGAGATAGTACCCTTCATCCTGACCTGAATATAATTTTCTCATGCTCTCTGAGGATGATAGGAGAATCTCATTTCTAACGTTCCTTTATTCCTGAATGGCATTACAAATTGCACAAGTCACGGCTTTGAAAATCTTTGATGCAGCATTACTGTTACTGCACAATTTGAAGATAGGTCCACAATCTTTTATTCAGAACTCCTGCCAGAAATTCTCACAAAATGCTTTGTGGTCTAAAGATGATTTAAAATGTATTTCGACATCTACTAGTCTACTACTAATTTGTTTATTCATCTTCGCCATAGGAAATACAAAAGATGTAAAGTTAATTAATAGAACGTAAATTTCAATTATACTGTTTTGTACATCACCATTTGGAAGTCATGAACTGTATTTAGTTTACAATGCTGAGGCTCAAACATTCATTTTCCGCTGGCATAACTGCATTTTTTCTTTTTAAGCAATATCAGCGAACAGATGAAAACCTCTTTCCTTTTTGGCAGCGTTAACTTGAACAAATTCTCACGAAAAACTTCCATGTTTTTTTCTCTTCTTCCAGAGCACGAGGACACCCCCCATGTTACAAGTGATGGGCTAACTTAACAGAGGTTTCTTTGTCTCATAAACTTTAGGTATCTCTTGATCTTCAACAATAAAATCTTCTTTCTTCTTGGCCCATAGCACAGAATAAAGTCCCATGAACATCAGAAGCATTCCAACTAGGCTGCAAAATCACAGAATAAAGTCCCACGAAAAATCTATTAGCCGCGGAAAAGGAGTTTCCAGGTAAAATAGGAATTGCATTGACTATCCAGTATCCACCTTTCGTGCCATCACTTGTTGGACAGTTCATACTTGTCCAAAAGGCTTAATCTGGACATTGTTTGAGGTAGATGGAATGAGTATATTTACCTTGCAAATGTAACGGAGTCTCCTAATGTGAGGGAAGATAGAATGACAGAAAACACAGTGCCAATTGGGCTGAGTGTAGAAACATAAACAGGACCCTTTTTCTTCATCGCCCATGTCTGAAAGCTACTGCATGCTCCACATACGATACCTCCCTGTAAAAACAAAAAATATTTGAACTAAGCAAAATAAGTTATGAAAATGGAAAAGTAAAGTAAAATTGTGTGATTAGTTTAACACAAAAAGAACTAGACCAATATTCAATTGAACACATATATGTATAAATTTATATTTGGTCTGCAGGTTTAATAGTTGAACACTAAAGAAAGTTATTAAATGCTAATAACTGCTTTCTATATGCAGGAATGCAATATTGGCAGGGAAGTCGCCCAAAGTTGCATCCTGCCAACAGTAGCAACTTGAAATGCAAGAAGAGCAATTTGTATTTTACCAGTAAAGCATACCCGAGGAGATTTCCAGCGTTCAGTAGTGGTGAGCCGAATTCCAACCTGTGTTCAGTTATCAATTGCAATATGACAGTGAAAACGGCACCTAGAAATGATGTTATAGAATTTAGCGACATAGGTGCAGGAAAATTGCCCAAAGTTGCAGCCTGTGGAGAAGAGCAACACGAAATGAATCTCAAGATATTAGCAAGAAAGTATAACCAACATATAATGAGCTTTTTTAGAACAATAGTAAAATAAGATGCAGTATCAAGTTATGAATGTTTTGCACTAAATTTCACATTGGTTACCCTTTCTTCTTTGGCAGTTTAACAGACGGCGGCCCCTCCAACAAGAAAAGCTATGTAAATACGGAAACTTCTCTGTCATTTGGATTTCAAGAACTTATGGAGGAAATCAGGTAAAGTACTAAGATTAAATACATGAGTAAACCATTTGGTTGGTTCAGTATCATGGCAATCCTTGAAAATTTTATATTGGTAGCTTAAATTTGCTCCTGTATGATAATGTGCAATTTAAGTAAATACACTAATGAAATGCTAGGAACAATGCGGCAAACTCGCCAAGTTAATTGAGATGTACTTCCTAGTTCCTACTAAACGTAGGGCGAATCAGAATCATGAACGAGCTACAAACAGACATAGATCTTAGTGTGGATTGTGGAAAAAAGACTAAACTTAAGCATTACGAAGACATAGTACCTGCAAAATAATGTTGAACGACATAACAATAACTGCAGCAAGAAGACACAGGGTACCAATAATCCTTTCATGGTCCAGAGCTTTTGAGTTAGGCTCAGTCTTGTGTGAGATTGAGCTAGAGGCATTCGAGTGCATGGAACTCATCAAAATGGCCCCAAGGATGCACCCTAAAGTCCCTATGATCTTTACTCTACTGTAAAAGCATTTCATATCGACTTTTTCAAACCTACAAAAAACAAAGAATAACAAGTCATGTACTGTATAAAGTAATTATGGATCTTCTCAAACTTGCATTAATACTAATGAGGTATCTAATACATTATTATACAGTCTCAAACTAGTATACAGTTCATTGAGTTTAGTGTTAACTTTGAATTAACCCCTATTCCAAATTCAGAACTTTGGCACCATCCCTTGTTCTTATCAAATTAAACTCTCACTGATAATAGAAGTAATATATTGTACCTGAAAACCGAGGCAATGATGAAGATGAACCCTGGTGCAAGGTTGGGCATGACCGAAGCAAGTGCAGGAGAGGTTTTCTTTACTCCATATAGCATGAGCATTTGAAACAAAGAACCCCTAACATACAAAAACACCAACTATATGTATATATAAGTTTCAATTTTGAAATTCCCTACAGTCCTACACAATATCAATATCATCACAATTGTTTATACTGCTAGAAGTTTAAGCAAACAAGGTTCCTAACTAATTCTGCCTGGCAAGTAAACTTAGTCAAGACGACGATATATATATTTAGCTGGAATCAATTATGAATTGAGCTTACATACCCAGCAAAGGAAATCAACAAAAGCTGACCCAACAGCTTTAAGCTTAAATTTCTTGGCCATTGTTTCCTGTGTGATCAGCAAAA
>JABWDY010009864.1:1601-12817 GCA_013358455.1 Thalictrum thalictroides | reverse complement strand
CCTTGTTGAGTACTACAAAATGGTATACTCGAAAGTCAAATTTGGATCCAAGATGAATGAGAAATTCACGTCCAAAGTCGAGTACTTTAATGGATAAATTGGTTGAAATGAGATAGTCCCACCTTGTCAGATGGATAACTTGGAAACACCTATAGATATAAATGGTTGAACATAAAGGGTGTAGCCCTTTGGGTTACCACTAATGTGTAATGGAGCGGAGCCATGCATGGGCTATGGCCCAAGTCCAAACACCGCACGCGCGCCGCCGTCCGTCCGGCTCGGTTCGGTTTGGATTGGATCAAGACTTGTATAATATCTTTTTGGCCCAAAATAGTTTTGTGGACTTAAAGAGCAAGTAATATCCAAATCCATATCCGTTTTGGTTTCCAAGTAAATGGGCTTTAAGTAATTGATCTCCAAATCCGTTTTGGTTTCCAAGTAAACCCTAACCCTAATTCTCCATCATCACGAAATCTCATTGCCTATAAATAGAAAAGTCTGTCATACACAGCAAACACACACAGTAGAAAACACAGCATCTTCTTCCTTCTCTTGTCTGTCAGTCCGTCCGTCTGTATTGAGAGTGCAGCATAGTACTAGTTCGATAGGCTTTTGCAGGGTGTGCTAAACCTCAGAAGTTGCAGTAGCAGTTGTATCCTGGGAGACTATTTGCTGGTAAACCGAAGCACATCGAGGCAAATTTTGTCTTAAGGACAGTGACCGAGTCACGATTCTGCTAAGTAAGTCTGTTCTGATTTTGATTACTGTTTGATAATACTGTTAACATGTTTATTGGTAATTACAGCTCCTACAGTTTCAAACCCACAACCTCTACATTTTGAGAGATGTATGCTACCGTTTAGCCACAGGCCCATTCGCTGCTTCACAACTACTGCTATATGTATATCAAGACGATGAACTACTGAACATGTGTGCCATGTAAACATCATCCTGAATCTGACAGTCACCTCTTCGCTATTTGGATTGAGTTGGAGGATTACGCCATTGCTGATTTGCTAAGGAGATCCTAGTCTGTTGAAGGGTTGACCATGTCATAACATAACACTGCTGGTTTGGGGTCTTAGATTTGGAGATTACTGCCATATGCGCTCATTTACACTATATGGTTAGCCCGCAACAACCTGATCTTCAGAAATATCATGCCCGACATGACCAAAATATGCAGAGATATTAAGTCCATTTTGTGGTTTTGGATAGGGGCAGCACACTCAACTCAGACTTTACTTTCAGGGATCTGCTGGTTAATTGGGAGATACTTCTCTTGATCACTGCAGTCTCTTTTTTTCAGAGTTGAAAATGTCTAACAGTGAACTTCTCTGTCACTGGAGACATTACTGAAACTCTTGTTCTCTTCTAGATATCAATAAATTTGAACAATCACATATGTAAGATGTAACACATTTTCATACACTTCAGGCAGAAAGCCAAGTGTCATCACAATGACAGAACAGGATGATCAGACATTAGATAGCCAACTAAGCTCAATAACCAAACTAATATTAATTATAATTTACAGAAAAGGCGAAACACAAACATGTTAATTCTACTGACCCTCATGGTTCCTTTTGAACAAGAGACTCCAGTACAGCGGATTTAGGATTCACCATCGGAGGACCTTTCTCTCTCCTTTCAAGTTCATCAAGCTTAAATGTAATAAGTTTATCCCAATTTCCTCCCTCAAAAAGAACACCAGCCTTGCCATCTGTTATTCTCTGTATGATTCCACAGTACATGTAAAATGGATTCTTTTCGTTCTTTACTACGGCTATCATACCGGGCATCAAAAGGGGTAGCTCAGGTGGTTTCGACTTTGCGCTGCTAGTTACTTGGATATCCAATTCCCCATCAGAACTGGAACTGAGTTTCTTTGGAGGAGGTGGGTTTTTTTCAATGAAAGCCTGCAGTCCTTTTTCACCACCTGGGAATCCCCCAGTAAGGCCTGATAACTCCTTGTCGAAAGCATTTTCAGCTATAGTAGATGAAGATGAAGTCACCAAAGCTTCTTCATCAGAACTTGTAGTAGTAGAAGTATCTGCAGGGACTGGAGTTATTGGATTGTTAAGCTCTTGTAAGATACCCTTCTCTCCATTACAAAGGCCTCTGCCACCCATGATTTGAAAGAGATCAAATTTCGACATGACTTTTAAATCAGAGGCAGCAGTGGGAATAACTTTATGAAATCTAGGAGATGTTTTAAGATGATTGGTTTCACCAAGAAAAGAAGAAAATGCTTTACTCTTCTGCATGAAGGGGCTTTGAGAATGACTTGGAAGATTAAAGGAAGGTGAAGCCATGATGATCACTGTAATGTGTTTCTGACTTTGCAACTGAGAAAGAAAGAAAGAGGGCTAGAAACTATGTTCTTTTCATCACATTACAGCCACAAATCCAATGTTTTGGTGGGTCTTATATATTTCATTTTGGCTATGCATATCAACCACACTTGTAAGATAAGAAGATAAAAGAGGAGGAACAGGAAAAATACCCTCATTTTGGCTATAACATCACTCATCTTCTTCTATAATAAACCGATAAAAACGTCAACCTAATTTTGTGACATTCAAACGCTGTAGATGGCGATTGACATTGACGCCTGTTAAATGTGTTTTAAGCTAAAAAAAATTCTGTCCATGAGCTCTCCTTACTCTTACATTCCAGACCAATCCATGAACCAAGCTTCAGTCTGAATCTTCAAGGGGTTTTTAATGGTGCAACTTCATTCTGGGCAAATTAAGGTAGGAACACAAAGCCAGATAGCTCAGCAAAATTTTGGACTATATTTTCTAGTCTTCTTGGTGTGAATTTGGAGCTTGCCAGTCCTTTAGTCATGGATCATACATACAAGTTTGTAAAAATTGACCAACAATTGAAATAAAAGATACTGCACAATCCAAACAAAAAATTCAAATTTATCGACACAATTGCGGCTTTAAAACCAGTGAAATATGTTATAAATGATCATCACCAGCAAAAAGCCAACACAAAATAATGTTAATAACCCTTGTTAACTAATGACTATTACAAGTGGACAGTGCACCCAAAGATCATGGACTAACATTATTCAGTTTTGTTTTTCCACAAAAAATGCTGGTTTCAACTGGCGAAATATAATACAAATGATCACTACCAACCAAATGCAGGCAACAAAGTCTAGTGAATTACGATAATTGGGAATCTGTAATGAAATATACATGAATCAAAAGAGACAGTAAAAGAAAACTGAAGCTTTCCATTTTTATGAAAAAATTTCCCAGCAATTGTGCTAAGGTTTGACATTAAAGACTGATCATTATTTATTAGTGTAGTTTTTCCAAAGCACAACTTATGTAGAAGAAGATAGAGTTTTTAAATCTACATCATTTAGAAATGAAGAAGCAACTTCAACTTGTTGAATTATAAAACCAGCCTCCTTGCAGGCATCCTCAAGACGTTTAACTTGAGAAGGCCCCTCGGGGCAGTAGACAACAACAGCCCCTCCACTTCCAGTAAACTTTGACGCAGCACCTACTTTTCGAGCTACTGTTACCATATCTATGTTCATAGAACCAAGGGCATCATCTCCAAACATGAGCCTGTGCGATACCAAAATATGAAAAAGTAGCAATATTTAAGAGAGTCCTAATTTCAAAAACAGAAATTGAATATAACATAAAAAAATTAGAAGATCCGGCTATAGGATCAACGTTACGTCTCTACTTCACAAACAATTAGCCCAAGTACTAACTACATGATTCATCGTGTAAGAAATCTTGGGACTCTCTATGGTTAACTGGTTAATTTGGGACGATGCCTGATGCGTCAAATAATGATTTTATGGAATGTTTGGACACATCCAAAAATGATTTTGACTTTGTATAAACCTGTATTTTTTTATTTCCTCCATTTATTAAAGCTATTGTGGTTTTCATAGTGTAGCATACCTTCGAAGATCAAAATTACGATTGATAAGCTCTGCAAATTTGGTGTAGTTCTTCTCTAGCAAAGCCGATCTACCTTCTAAAGCTAAGTTAGCAACTTCCTTCATTGATGATATGATAAATTCTTCGCCATCAAGCCATCTCTTGCGGACATTACTGTGTACCTGGATCAACAGATATTACACCATGATGAGTGTTCAAGATATATTGCAAAAAAACATTGTGTCAGAATGGGACAAGATCACAAGTCAAAGAAGCTAATAGTTTGGCACATTTCCCAACCATGAAAAGATATTCTGAGATGTGTAGGTCCAAGCACCCCTTCGGAATTACATACTTTGGAATATTTATAGAGAAAAAACATTAATCATATAATTAAGACAAAGACTTCTGTGTCTCCTAAAACAACAAAATTACATAAGAAAGAACATTCTTTATTGTTATCGAAAAACATACACTGATTAGACATGGAAGAAAGGACTACCTTCCCAGAATCACTTGGGTTTTCAGCATAAATGAGGTGGAGCGGAGGAAGAAGACTAGTATCCATGGGTGTATATATGCCATGCCCAAGTTTATCCATGTGCTCCTTGCTAAAGTCCTGTAATATCAATACCAAAATACGAGAACTTGAATTCCGACATGCAGTCATATCCAAATTTAAGGGAATAGCAAAGAAACTTGTTAGTCCCTATAATAACTTTATTTTATCAGTTGCAATTAGATCAACACATACCATGTAAACAACCCCCCCATAGACCTGTGCAACACGATCTTGAAGTCCAGCAACAATCCCAAGCTCCTTTTCTGCACTCAAAATCAAGTTAGGCCTGACCTCTACCTTAATCAGGTGCCTCACATTGTAGAAGTCAAGCAGGCAGTTTAGAGCAGCCGATACAATAGCACTCGATCCCGAAAGCCCAGTCTGCAAGGTCACAATCATGCTATCTGGAATTAATGCTATTATCATGAGAAATCAGAGCTAGATACAATTTACACATTTGTGATAGGCTTATTCAACAAATCCAAATCGATTTCAAGAACAAATTACAGTGTCAATTTTGCAGAAGGTGTATACTGTATAGTCAAAACTATAAAAACAGAAAACAAATAGGCCATTACCTTTATCAATTATCATGGTTAAAGTACATGCGACAGAAAACTAATCATCATAGAATTATCAAAGACCTACACATATTAAACTTTAGTTTATATTTTCTAAAATCCAATCAAATATTGCCATGATATATGAAGCATTGAAGCCACAAAGAGATGAATCCATGAAATGAGAAAAGGAAATTCAAATGTTGTATCACCTTAAACCAAGTCTGTGAGTGATTGGTTGAACATAAAAGAAAGTTAAGTTTTAAATACGACATGTTTTCATCATCTTCATCACTGTAACTCAAAAGTTTACCTGTCGAGGAATATTGGTATCGTAATGTAAAGTGAAATTTCCACCCTTCAGCTCAATATTGTTTTCATTGCAATACTTTTGGAAAACTTTACATATTGCCATAAGCAAGCGAACTCCTCCATAGTAACCTTCACTTTCCAATCTATTCACCTGAAAAATGTGTATACAAAAAATTGTACACCCGAAAAATATTCAAATTTTACATTCAAGCAACAGCAATTTATTCAAATTCCTCCTACATTATTCTTCCATTAGAACATCCACTGTTAACATAAAGACCTTCATTTAGAACGTGCGATGTTAGTATGTTGCCGACAATAAAGTCAAAATAATTTCTTCCTAGATGAATAGGGTCTGCTTGATAAGAATTTGATAATTGGTTTTCCAAAAAATCAATACATGTTGAATAACACGAGCTAGATAAAAACATGGAAAACTATCAGGCCTCAACCGTAGTGAAGTTCTTATAAACATACACATAAAAGTCATTCTCCAAATTAGGAACACAATGTGTACCTATCTAGTCTTCTACATTATAATATTTTATTAGAAATCCCCACAAAAATATTATATGGGCGTATACATGCCATGCCCATACATTTATATATCTATATGATCGCAAGGCATATATACACCCATATAATGTAGGAGGAAGAAGACTAGTATCCATGGGCGTATACGTGCCATTGCCATGCCCATTAGCCCATATATTATAATTTGTGGTCTAATAAATAGTATAATGTAGTTCACTTTGAGGGAATTTAATTTTTCAGATTTTAACATTGTGCCTATGCATTATCCTACAAATCAAATTAAACAGAATAAAATTGTCGTGTTTTTGCAAGGTAAACAGATTTGTGTTTGTTTACATATATAATTTGTTAATTATAATAGAAAGGTATTTCCCAAGAAAAGCATGCAACTGTTGGTAGTCAAAAAGGAATCGAGGGTATGGAAAAGGCTAAACAAAGATTGGCCAATCAGGATTCATGTTGGAGAAATGCTTATCAAAATCTATTCGCTGGATGTTCGGAGCTAATTAATGACACAGACAAACAAGCTAGATTTGCTTGGAGCCTTGCAGATTGTTTCCAAAAGGATTCGGGACACCCTCATTTTCCTTCTTGCAACACAAATGGTCCAATGGCGAATTGCATCAAGAAGTTAGACAGTAGTGCCCGTTCGAATTCTAACTGGAGGCCAACTCTATCTGCCATC
Source organism: Thalictrum thalictroides (assembly GCA_013358455.1). Classification (NCBI taxonomy): domain Eukaryota; kingdom Viridiplantae; phylum Streptophyta; class Magnoliopsida; order Ranunculales; family Ranunculaceae; genus Thalictrum; species Thalictrum thalictroides. The sequence continues at coordinate 6,244 of JABWDY010009864.1, read as the reverse complement.
ATTTGCAGTTAGTTTTACCTCTACTTCTATCTTTTCATGTTTGAAGTTGCACAAATTATTTGTTTAGTATATTTGTTTTTCCATCTCCTGACTATATTGCATCTTTTGGTATATATTTTGCAGGGCTGATACATTCAAAAGCGAAACTAAGAGATTAGTGAACGAACTGCAGAAATCAGCCCAATAAACTGAGGGGAAACTAGAACATATTTTGAAAAGTGTTCAGATAAAATTCTAGAGAATTCAAACCAACGGACTCATTAAGTTCAATTGACTCGAGAATCGATCAAGTGGATCAGATTTCCAAAGAAGTTGAAGAACAAATAGACATAGTATTGAATTATTCGAAAATCATTTTTGAGCAATCAAAAGATATTGTGGCTTCACAATCATATTTGAACTACATTGCTGTTAAATTTAAGTGTTTCCAAATCCGCATTACCAAAAAGACATAATTACCAAATAAATTCCTAATCACATCACATAAATCATTTGTGATAAAGAGATTGAATTCAATTGCAAATTGCAATAAAAGAGATGATAAGAGAAAGAAAGAACGAACAAACGAACCAGTTGTGAGATAGAATTGAATCGAACGAGATCGTGAAAAGGATGAGGTTGAATAACAAGATCATCGGAAGGTTCCAAACGAACAATTGCCCAGAAATTAGAAAGACTGAATGAAATCGTACGTCCAAAGTAAACATCGCTTGGATTTCCAAGAAGACCTACTCTTGCATATGACTTATGCTCGATCGTCGTCTTCTTCGTCGTCGTCATGGCTATCTCTCTGTTTAAACAAAATTGATTTAAAACATTAATGGTGATGGTGAATGGTAATTAAGGAAGTTAATTAATGGTTAGATATAAGAACAAAATGGATAAATTTTCTTACACAGATACACCTCAGCAGCTTATTATTAGCAAACAAAGAAAATGAACAGTTTTAAATGGGCCATACTTCTGATGTAATATGGGCTAATACTGGGCCTAGCTACTACTAGTTCAATTGTGATTACAGTATGAAGAGAAGAGGTGGAGAGAAAGACAAATATAGATTTTTCATGGTTTCAAGATCAGATAGTTTAATTGTATAATGATGGTGAAAGTGGGAATTTTTCAAATGAAACTACTCTTAAAAGGTTGCTTTGTTTTTCTATTATGACTTAACTTGAAAGTGCATTCTGCTTTTCTTTGCTTTACAAATTAATATATAGAGTACCAAAAGAAGAAGCTCTTATGACACTTTCCCTCAAACACAAATTCCATACAGAAAACTTTTTGGTAAAGGTGATAACATAGAATAAGAATGTGGCCCTATAAGTTTTACTTGTAACATTCTCAACTTTTCAGCTGAATCTGGAACAGATACGTTTTCCCTTCTTTAATCTTGAAACTCATGTTCAAATCGAAAAAATTAAATGATCTACAAAGAAAAATAAAATTGACCTGCTAGACCCTCTCCTTCCTTACACATTCGACCAGCCCAAAGAAAAAGGCACACAGCCATTACACTACTACTCGCGCTCTATTTGTATTGTGACATGGCTGATATTGTACTCCCTTCTAATATAATCGACGACCTTATCCAACATTATATCTGCATCTGCATCTGGCTTAATCTTGACATGGCAAGCCAATAACACTTTTCCAACAGTAATCGCCCAAATGTGCAGCTCATGGATAGCAACTACTTCCGGCATCTCACAAAGGCCTTTCTCAATCCTTGTAGCATCAATCTCCCTTGGTGTGCTCTCCATTAGGACCTCAAGTATGCTCCTTAGCATCTTGATTGTTGTCCCCAAGACGACCACAGAAAATATTAGGGTGCATATCAAATCAATGATCTTCCACTCAGGTTTCCACCATATAAGAGCTCCGCCAATCATTACACCGACACTCTGGATGGAGTCCCCAAGTACATGAAGATACGCAGACTGTACATTGATATTCCGCTGCTTCTCTTCTTTCTTTGCTTCTTCATTCTGCACAGGCAAAGGGGTTGTGATGCCAGTTTCAATATCATGACTGTGCCCCGTATCATGTCTGGTAATGCTAATTCCGTGGCTATGGCTGTGACCATGATCATGATTGTCATGGCTATGACCATGGCTGTGCCCACTATGACCATGGTCATGATTATCATGGCTGTGACCATGGTCATGCTCACTATGACTGTGACCGTGACCATGGCCATGGTCATGGCCCAACAAGAATGCCATGATAATATTTACCAGCAGACCAAAAGCTGCAACACCAAACATTAGAGAGCCATGAACTTCACCAGTTTCGTTGATTAGCCTCTCAATGGCTTCATATACTAGTATGCCAGCTAGAAGCCATATCATCTGGATAGAAACCAAAGTCCCAAGAATTTCAATTCTGAAAAAACCATAAGATTGACGTGGAGTTGCCTCCCACCCAGATGCCCACAAAGAGAACAAAGAGATAGCAAAAGCAGCTACGTCTGACAGGAGATGTGCAGCATCCGTTAAAATTGAAAGACTGTTCGCCTTGATGCCACCAATAACTTCCACAGTCATAAAGATGATACAAAGTCCAACAGCAACCAAAAGCTTGCGCATTGAGGCAGATCGTTCTTTGGCAGCTTTGGAGTCCGGTCCACCATCCGAGAATCCACATGCTGCTCCCCCACATATCTTGTTACCTCCTAGACTTTGCTTCCCCACAGAAACATCTCCACTTATTTCTATATAATCTCCATGCTGATTTGATTCCTCCATCTGAAAATCAAACCAGTATAACAGATCAAAACCACATTAACTAGTCTCCTCCTATTATATGCAATCCATACAACTGTTGTCATGGGGCAACAAGGACACATGCAGAATTTAAGTACAAAACACCTGATAAAAGAAGTATAAATAAAGACACAGATGTGTAAATTCAAGCATAATAAGTTGGTGCAATCTAATATAGAGACAATAATCCATACATAAAATTGACAATAATATACAGGGGTACTAGTTGTAAATAGATCAAGAAGTATTAAGGAAATTCTCAGCCAAAAAAGTGTATGTTGAGATGTTAAGGATTCAGATCCAACAAGTGTGATAAAAGATCTAAGTCTTTTATTCTTTCTTTTGTAAATAGTACAAAAGGTCAACAACTATTAAGAACAATTGATACCTATATCTACTTTTATCAGCAGTAGTATAGATGGGAGAAGCGGGTATCAAAGAAAGAAACAGTAACGTAGATGAAAATGGTAGTAGATGCTTGAACACGAAGAGGCTTGAATATAGAGCAAATATTTCATGAAGGTGAGATGTTTCTCTGTAAACATCACTCCAAACAATCCGTACTCAATTACTTGGATCATTTCTCAAATTAACAAAGCAATTGCCCAGGTTCTGTTGAAAAGAAACGTAAATATAAGGAGAAAGACAACAAAATAAAAATGTAGTGTTCATTAAGAACCCTTGATGATGGGAAATAATATTTTTCCTCACAAGACTCAGTTTCTTACTTCTAGACAAGCTTTCTTTTAAATTCATTCACAGAGTCATGGTCCAAGACCAGCTGTTATAATAGCGACTTGTTGAAAACCCTAAGATAACGTTTTCTGGAGGGATTCAAATTCAAATGTAACACTCAGAACACAGCATGTATATATATATACACCATTTGAAAATCGAATGCCTTCAGTTTTGGCCTAGACAGCTAACAATATGAGAGCTTTGATATTGAGTTAAATGGTGATGAAACAGACTCAAAAACTGTGCAACCTCGATTTCTAAAAGAAAAATGGAAAACCATTCGATTTCTATATTTTCTGACACCTTGAGGGTGCCTAAAACTTAGGGGGGAGAACAGTCTGTGGAAGTGGCACAAGAAGAGGGACTAATCGTGAAATTCAACAACGACAAAATCTCATAAATTTTATCAGTCCAATCAGTAGGGCAACCACCTTCAACTTCCAAGGTTTAGTTAATTGTTGGTGCACTCTCAGCTAGATCTTCACTATAGAGTATAGATGCTCTAGGAGGGAGATGCAAATCCCAAATGCATTGTTTGTGAACTGCTAAAAACAAATATTGTTAAAAATCAGAAGCATAGTTGATATGGTCAATTGGTCCTCTTTCTTGACTTCTACTAGGACAAGAAAAACTGAAAGACTATGGCTGAGTATGATAATAATTAGAATGGAAATTCCAACGAAAAAGTCACTCTAATAAAATAGTAAAAAATACACAAATATTGGACTATGTATACATATGCGACAAGCTAATTACATTAGTTTAGTTGATACCATATTAAAGAACTTCTACGAATAATGGTTGAATATGAGTTACATTATAGAAGTTCATTTCTCGGACCTTAGAACACTATACACATAATTCATTATTCTGTTTAGTAACAGCTGATTGTTGATATAAGTTTCCACACATAATTTAAAAGGGGTAGGGGTCCCCTCAACCTCGCTTACCAATCCAAAAAAAAAAAAAATTCGTAGAACCACAACTTGAGGATGTATTTAATGGAATGGAAAAACAAGAAATCAATCTCTGCAAAAAGATAGTTTCCTCTGAAATTTTAAGCTATTAAACACATGCTAATAACCTAATTTGCTAACCTCTAAGAGATGCTCATACTTATTAATCTAGAAAAAAAAAAAACAA
>JABWDY010009828.1:366-11981 GCA_013358455.1 Thalictrum thalictroides | reverse complement strand
TCAAAATGCATTTTTTAACTTTTTAGGAATAACTATGGCCTGTTCGGCAACTAGAAACGTATTAGAAAGTAATTTCTAAAAAAGTAGTTTTATGAAAAAGGAGAAAGTAGTAAATAGAAAGCTATATATGAAAACTTCTTCAATAATTCCTTTTTTAACTTTTAGAAATATCATTCTAAATTTATTTTTTTCATAACACCGAACAAGCTTCTTACTTCTTTACTTTTAGAAAGTAAGGAAATGCATTTCAAGAAATTTACCGAACGGACCAATCAAGATTGAAATGGACTCTCAATCTATGATTCAGTTGTTGCATAGTTCACCAACTTCCATTGTTGTGTTGAGACAAGATATTCTTCACTTGCTTAGGGCCGTTCGGTAATAGGGGAAGAATGCATTAACCAACTCCTAGAAAGGAGGAAAGCAATAAGTATGTTCGGTAACAAAATCAAAATGAATTCCGAAAAGTCGGAAAATGTATTTTTAAGGTAAGTTTTTATTTTAGCTTTTGCAACTTTTTTTTATCAGCGACTGTGTTGAGAAATTCCTTCTTAACTTCTAACTTCTTACCGAACGGGCCCTTAGTATTATTCCTGTTAAAAGATAGATGTTTATCTACCGAGAAGGAAACATGGTTGCAGATGCTTTTGCAAGTTTAGCCAAGGAAAAATTAAAGCAAAATTGCTAGAACATAGTCAGTTAGTCCTTCTTCATCAACCTTCACATCCGCAGTTCGAAGATTTGCAAATCCCATGGATGGAGTTTTGGTGGTTTTTACCGTTTTCTTTTGTTTCTAGTTTTTTGTTTGTTGATGCAACGGGTGTCCCAAGTCCCAACACCACGTCTTGTATATAGTCCTGATCCTAACTTTGTGGACACTTCTGAAGACATAGCAATAATACACATTACAGTATTACACAAAGCTATAAATTAAATCAAATCTGCTTTGGTCAGATCTTGTTGTGAAGTCAAAAATCTTATATCATGTGAGCACCATGGCCCAAGTTGGTAATTTGTCGTATACTTTCAGAACTTTTTAAATTAATACTCGGTTAGTTAATACAGTAGAATAATCTCTTTAAGTTAATAAAATTATTTGATCCCGATGTATATATATATATTACGTAGCTAAATCAACACTCGATAAATTAACCAAACTCTGTATGTTAAATAAATTTAAGAAAATTACATGGGTGATAAATCTCAAAACTGTTAATATTAATTTAAAGAGGTTCTATACTGTATGTATAGTACAAGATATGAAGATATTTCTTTGATCTTATCAACTCATACCTGTTCACCTCATTATATAGATAGAGGGCATGGAAGTGATAGATAAAAATTAGAGAAAGATGAAGGAAACAGGGAAGAGTGTTAAGAAAACAGATGGGAAACAACAAGGGAATAACAGTGGTAGAAAAGATAGAAGATCAGCAAGTGGGATGAATGGATCGGCAAAGAAAGGTGGTCATGGTGGCAAATTCACTTGGGTTGGAAGTGGTCAAACAGCTGATCAGTTGGAGAAAGACATACCAGTGGCTTTGGATTTCAAGGATCCTAACTTTGAAGATCCACCTTCAAAAGAAGAAGATGACATAATAGTGGCTAAATGATTCTGAAAACTTGGTCCTTATTCTCTCTTCTTTGGGAGAGTTGTACATATTTCATATTTGGGTCTGCTTGTTTCTATAAGCAATTTTATGTTTTTACTGATTCCTGCTTAAGTGTTCATCTACTTCAATAGTGAGCTCCATTTAGTGAGTTGTAACTAAATAAATTGATGGTAGATTGAATCAGGTAGAACTGTGGAAGTGTATAATGTATAAATATTTAGCATAATGGTGGAATCTAAGGATATGCCAATTTAGTCAGGATGTCCTTCACTACTTGGAACCCTGACAGCATTATGTTTCTACTGTATGTTCTTTTAGTGCGCAAATCTGGTCATCATGTTAGGCTCTCGGCAATTTACTGTGTATTAAGAACACCCTCATTTGATTAAGCTCTGAACCAGTAGTCCAGTTGTGGTGGCATGCTGATCCAAGTCTTAAGTCTCCTAGTCTTAAATCTCCCCCATGGTACCCAAAACTTGCTCCCTCTGTAAGTAAGCCTTTGATCAATTATTTTCCAACTTACTGGCAAACATGGGGCAGAAATATACCACTTTTATGCCAACAAGTGACACCGGTTCTATTTTGAGCAGAATCAAGAGAAAGTATGTTCAAGAACATGAGTCTTGAAAACTACAGTTGCTGATTCTATATTTTTTGTTGGATTGTCTCAGACGACTCTGGCTAAAGGTTCAGCATTTCTAATTAGTTTAATAAAATAGTGCAGTCCAGCATGCTATAGACTCTGATCATTGGAAATCTTTTGGCAACAAACGTTGTAAGAGAATTTACCCAAGTCATTGAACTCTCTCATAATGTATTTTGCTTAAACAGCAAAATTATTCATGTCAGTTGACCGTTAAGGACTAGAGATGCATGCGTGATAGCTCTAGAAGCCCTCCAAATTTCATGTTGTACAACACGCCATGCTTCAGCGGTGTTCAAGCTCTTAGCCATCTCAATGGCATCACCTATCCCAGGATAGGCTTTTGATCCATAATCATCATGCTTTGATGGTGCATAAACCTGTCAAGAGTTCGAATTCTACCATTAAATCTAGTCCCTCAGATGAACTTCATGGTATGGAAGCGATCGACATGATACAGCATAAATATAAAAGTTAGACCCAATTAGTTAGTGGGTTATTTAGTGTGTCGTGGATCAGGTTGTATGGAGATCTCAGGTTCTGTTCTAATCAGCTAACAAAATGAAGGTGTCAAAACAGATGATACTAGGAGAAAAATCTTCATTATGCATAGTGAAATGAATAACATACCAAATGCTTGTACCATGACCTCCCACGGAGCCCATCTCGATCTGTAAAACCTCGCTCTGCCATCATTAATCTGTCATTCAGCTCCCTTACTTTTAAGGGGTTTTTTCTCCTCATTAATGGCCAACCACTGGTATCTTCTAACTCCTGCAGTGTAAACCACTAACTATTTACAAAACAAACTCCATATATTTACAGAACAGTATTCAAAAATTTAATTTAGTATTACCTTTATCTGGTTATCTATTTTGCTGGCTGCTTTCTTAAGCTCCTTTATAGATTTGTAGATTGGACTGAAGTCTATATTTTTATTCAAAACCTCATCTTCTAGTTCCTTTATGCTTATCTGAGATCATCCATGAAATGCATTTCCATAATGTCAAATAGTTGAACTTGCACGTATTATGCATAACCGTGCAGATTTGCAATCATATATATATATATATATCCTTAATGCACATGGTTCGAGCTATTTATTAGTCCAAGTATTTAAGCGTTTTCAGTAGGACATTGATACACTCAATTATATATCTGGAAAAGAAAACTGTTTTGAAATTTTTAGAATTTGTTTCACCCTCCAGTGTCCCTGTTAGTTGTTAGACAGACTGCACGTACTGGTCGTAATACCTGGAGCTCATTTGCGTAGGAGAGGTAATTGAACGGCAAAAACTCCTCATCGGCAAGTTGAAGTGCAACTAATCCCCAAATGCTTGCGACTGTAAAGAGGAACAAGGTTGCAGAAATAGAATCAACTTTAAGTTCAACAGTAGAATAAGTATTGATATATGATTCAACTCAAATTGAGGATCTCCTTTGATTTGAGAGTTTCTTGTAAGGTCTTCTTCATACTGTTTCTGTTTTTTAAGTATGTTAGTCTAACCATGTTGAGGGACAAGGGAACTTGCAGCCAACATTAACAACATGGTGATTGGTGAACCGACAACACATGATCTAAATCCATATGCGATTAAATTGTTTCCAGCATGGAAGCAAAAACAATACATAAACAAACTAAAACACCAGAAATACCTGCGACATGCCTATGAAACATTGGATCACCAAATTTCGTCATCCAAAAAAAGTCGTCATACATTGAATGGTAGACTGGATATCCTGCAAGTGGGAAAAATTACCTTGTCTGAGAGGTGTGTAACAAAGTAATTAACAACAGACTAACAGAGCAAAATGTTGTGCAGGGACCCTACTTTCCCATTCTAAAAACAAAAGTTGCTGAGTTTCATGGAAAAAATAAGACATATACCAACCTTCACTGAAATGCTAAATACACAGTTTTAAAACTTTTGTGATTTGTGAAAACAAGTATATCTCGTAGTAAGAGGAGAAAAAATAAATGATTATACAAAAGTAGAACACTCATGCTTGTGATAAAAATAATGCTGAATGTTAATATTATGATGACAGTGGTGACAAACTGTAAGTGAACTGAAAGCAATTTTTCATGTTTATTGGTTGAGAATCTTGTCGACTTAATTTGAGTTTCTTCAAAGCTGATTTTGGAATTAACTACTTGCCAACAGATTTAGTTACTAGAATAATCAAGACATGATAAAAGGTACCTTTGCCGAAGGCCATATCAACTGATGGAATCCCAATGTGTTGAACAAAAGGTGCATAATCTGATCCCGCACCTCCTAACCTTCCGATCTTCAAAAACAACAGTAAATATTGCTTATAATTTCTCATATACTTTACATACAAAACTAGGAAGCATGTAGCCAAGTGTATATCTATTTTATTTGTGTATGTCCTAGATGCATTACATAAACTCTTATGACATACATAGTGAAAGTTAAATGCGTTATCCAGTACTTACCAATGGGGAACCGCTGGAACCAATCCAAGATTCATATATTGTTTGTGAGCTGTTATCTGGATCTTGAACCTTCAAAAATGTTATCAGTGTCACTATAAGCATATTTTGGGAGAATAAACTAACAACAACAGAAGACAATATTCAGAACCAAATGCGCTTTCTTATTCTACTATTAGTAATATTAACTTTAAAACCAAATGTGTTCTTGGCAGTTTTCTGTTTTAGTTCCTTTTTTGCAGCATAGTAACCTTGGTTAGGCAAGCTTGCACCTTTATTGATAAATAAAATGAAAAGTTGCAATTTCATATAGACATTTCCTTGCATATGCAATGGAGAAGAAGAGAAACAATGAGGAGAAAGGCAATTACCATTATAAGCTGGATAATCTGCAGCTCTGTTGCTTCCTCTATAAAAAGTACTAGCATCAAAGATGGATAATTTTCTAGTATATAGCCGTGCAACTTTATATTTATACTTTCTCGCTAATAAAAGTAGTTGAGAACACCAATAATTATGATAAACTTCCCATGGTGCTAATGTAGTTTATATAAGCACTGCCACCTTATTACTAAACTAGTATCGCTTATACAAGGAATCACTAGTTTTGGGGGTAAACCTGCTGACTAGCTTTTTTAAGTAGTTCATCAAGTTGGGGAGTAGCAGAGGCATGAAATCCTGCTCCAGAGACTCCAGAATCTACGTTCATATAAGCAACGACCCTTGAAGCTAGTATTTCCCTGTTCTCTTCCACCCATTCAGTCGAACCTATCTGCAAAGAAGCATAATAGTTACATGTAGACCATGTGATTCTGGATTATATTTTTATTTGTATATGGTGTGTGGATCATGCAGAAGAAGCAGAAAGTGTGAGAGAAGAGACCAGGCCATACTCCTCAGCATCCCAATTGCACAAGATAATGGTTCTTCTAGGCCTCCATCCTTTGTTTTGCAGTTTCCCAAGCCTTCGAGCAACCTAAAGTAGCGAAAAAATTCCAAAAGAAAATCTGCTAAACCACACATACTCTGCCAATAGATGACAGTCAGGAGCCATTGTCTTAGACTCTTAGGAGAAAAAAGGTGTTTGGGATTTTCTGGAATATGCAAAAGTACCTCTAGTAGAGCTGCAGTTCCGCTGTTAGGATCAACAGCTCCAAATGTCCATGCGTCGCGATGGTTCCCCAGGATGACAAACCTGTCAGTAATTGCCACAGATAGTAAAATCTATGAAGCTTTCTATAATTTCAACGGGATTAATCTATTAGGTGTAAGTTTGCTCTCCAACGATTGTAGTTGTTATGGTTCATTGCATCAGAAAAAGAAAGCAACAAGTTTGGAGTTTGAGTATCCATAAAATTGTCAATACTCAATTTCTATTTATTCATTTTAGTCTGGCGTACTCGTGTAATTGAGGAATTGGAGTTACTATTAATGCAGTAAAGTATGGTTATGGGCAGTCGGGTAAATAGTTCAGAATATTCAATTGATCTGAGTTTGTAGGTCAAGGCAGATCCTTTGGTGCTTCAGACTTTCCACGCTGTCCATCATACATTCATATCATATCTATGGAAAATGAGCCATTTGAGCTTATCATATCTTTCAAAAGCCTTCAAACATGGCAAACACATTCTTTTGCAAGAATTCTTAGAACACTGTTGCTTGTAGTGTTTAAAACATACCTATCAGGCTCATCCACTCCTTCAATGACAGCAATGACATTCTGGATTGTGTTTATGACTTGACTTCCCTATAGATCATAGAAAAGAATTGATATTAAATTAAAATAAAGACATAACACAGGGAAGCTTGAAATTGGGGTAACCACTATAACTAGGCCTGTTGCCTCCAACATAATGGATATGTGCACTTGTTAAGTTCCCACACTCAAATGCATTATTGCAACTAGCATACCTATAATCATCTTCGCCTAATAATGTAGGGATATTGATTATTGAACATGATGAAGAGAAGCAGAGAAGGAAACACAGGGGAGTATGCATGATTTGATATGGAAACTATTAAAAATGAGAATTGCAAAGAGATGTATAGTGTTGGCTAGGGGCCTTAAAGAAAATGTCGAGAACCAGTTTCTCTAAAAGCTCAAACCTGTAGAGAGAGGATACCACAATGTATATGAGTATATCAACTGGTAAACTGGTAGGCACATGCCTAACCAAATACGGAGGTGGACTCGGCCACTCTATCGACTGGGTCACAGGCCGCACACACGGAGGCTCACACCTAACCAAACCTGGGGGTGGATCCACCAACAGAAAACAAAAGAATATTGAAATGAACAGACTAAGCTTTGAAGCACTACACCTTGATGATGTTGATTAAAATCTGAAAAGAATTTATTCATTGACGCAATATGACATCAGTTCATACTTCATACAGGATTCCCATTGGGCTAAACCTTATAAAACAAAGTTTATCAAATCAAGTAAATATTATGTTTGATTCCACATTTGACTCGTGATTGCTTCATAATAATCTGAGCAATGTTTCATGTGTAGCACTTCCCAAAAGTCCATGTCAAACTTCATCAAGTCAATAGATTTAAATATTAACCAAAAAGAAAAGTCAATAGATTTAAATGAAAACCTATAATTAATAACAAACATTTATTGATTTGTCTGATTAAATAAGTGTTTTTTAAAAAATATTCATATTTAAGTAAGTAATTATATAATACAGTATCTTATAGATTGTTATCTTCACAGGTATTCTGGTCAAGAATGCATAGTGTCAAGGAGAATGCAGATACAGATTCTACGTTAACAGCTTGATAAATGAATGAACAAAAGAACATAGTAGAATCTAGAGGTGCATGACCTAGATATTAATGCACCATCGAGGTATGATAACAAAAGCTAAGACCCAAACGTGTAACCAAGTTAGATATAACTCTTTAACATAAAGTCCTAGCACTGCTACCAGGTGTTAACATGTCTTTAAAAACACTGACAGTGCAATTGGACTTTCACTGTCAGCTAGATTCAATTTCAATTTCAAGCCCCGGAACTTCCCAAAATGTCACTGGCAATAAGGTGTTCACGACAGATAGTTATATTAGATCTAACTAATCTTAGTTTTAAACTTCATACAGTATGTAATCCATAGGACTCAATTTCCTACATAATATCATTGTGTGAGAGAAAGATAATGGTCGAACATGGTATGAAATGGACCCTTCTGTAGTGTCAGAATAAATATTGTTGATTTCATTTGTTCTATGGTGGGAGTGCCAAGTGCTATTAACTTAAGTTGGGTACCCACTTATGTAATTATGTACATGCGCAACACCAACTAATTTAAGTGCTATGTGTTTCCACAACTTTGTACTCCTATTGACCAAAACAATAACGACGTACACATACCACTTGTATGGAGGATTCAACCAGTGGTACCCACTGTCATTCCTCCGGTTACCCTATGTTATAACATCTACAGATTGTCATTTGCTTGCATTTCAAGGCCTAAACCTCGGCCTTGGCCATCTCCATTTCATGTCAAGGAATCATACCCCACAGATTACTAAACCAAAAAATCATTCAAGGGGTACAAAAAATGTCAATGCTCAAGTATAACTTAGATTCTGACAGCTAAATGTCAATAAATAACAAATTTAAATCAATCAAAACATTTTGAATGTAATGTGGAATTAACATTTGAATGTAATGTGGAATTACTTACAGCATAAGTGAGATTCAAAATTGCAGGACCTGGGCCCACTCTATACTCAATAGAATCTGGACTACCTTGCCAATCATCATTTGCCACCTGTCCACCAATTGACTTCAAAATCACATCACCATCTCCCCAAGATACTGGCAATGAAGGAATCAATGGAACATCTCCACTTTGTTCAACTTCTTCATCAGACAATCTTTCACAATCACCACTACTTACCCAACCAGGAGTCGTTGGATCACCGGTCCCACAAAACACTGATCCCACTTGTACACCACTAGATGGCATCCACCTGTCATCAGGAAAACCCTTATTCTTACCACCACCACCACCGTAATCTTTCTTATCTGTATACACTACAACCCCAACCGCACCCGCAGCATAAGCATTCCTTACAATATCACCACGGTAGATCTGACCGTAACGAGCTAATGCTACAGCACCCGACACGTTGACTCCCATTTGTTTCAACGTTTCGTAATCACCCACGCGTCCGTAATTAACATAAACCACGTGTCCTACTGCTGTACCAGATTTAGCATAAGCGTGGAAAGTAGGAAGGACTTCATTTGCTACATCAGCGTAAGGATCACCAGAATAAATCTCTTGGGTAAGATCAAACGTTGTGGGTGCGTCAGGATACGGACGTGTTAAGGTTAAAGAACGTGAGATTGGGTAAGTGAGAGACACGTGGTAAGGTGTGATTCGTGAAGGAATAGAGTAAGAAGTGAACATGGAAAGAACATAGGCAGCTGCATCGGCGTTGGCTTGGGTACCTGCCACGTGTGGTCTGCGAGTTAAAGTGTAGAGATGATGAGAGATGCTTGTGTTGTCTGTGAAAGAAGGGGAGATGAAGAGAGAGTGATAAGTTGAGTATGAAGGTGAGACGGAGAAGAAGAAGAGCAAAGTGATGAAGAAGAAGAAGATGGATAGACACGTGGCTGTGAATAGAGTTGTGGTGAACATGTTGATGGAAGTGTATTTAAGAGAGGTTTTTGACATTTTGAAGTTGTGGGGAAGAAGATAAGAATAAGAAAAGGTAGGGTTATCAAACAATGCTAGGATCAAGATTGCATTTTTAATTAGAATATTATCCATTATTGATGATATTGAAGCAGATTGTTTGTTTTTTTATATCGAAAAATCCGAAAACAACATTAAATTATAGAAAAATTATATTTAAAATGTTGTTATTGAATTACAACCACAAATGGTAAACAACTTACAAACCTTATTATACATAAAAATGCTAATTAGGTGCTTTAATTCTGACAAAGATAGAAAGCACCTTTACATGATTATTATTGTTTGACATTGGGTGATGATGAAATGGGGATTAATCCTTAGATTTTATAAGGAGTTGCAATGACATGAAGTGGGGATTTCTTGTAAGCAACAATTCCGAGGCCTTCTTCAACATCTGGAAGTTCTCCATTAGGCAAAGTCCAATCAAAATGGTATAAGAGATTAGCCAATGGAAGTTCCATAGTAGGATTTGCAAATGCAATGCCAGGGCAAATTCTCCTGCCTGATCCAAATGGAAGATACTCATAATCATTTCCTTTGAAATCAATTGATGAATTCTCAAATCTTTTTGGTATGAATTCATCTGGGTTTTCCCATATGGTTGGATCTCTTGCGATAGCCCAAGCGTTAACTATAACGCGAGTTTTGGCAGGAACATCATAGCCTTGTAGTTTAGTAGCCTCCCTGGATTGATGTGGGATCAGTAATGGACCTGGAGTGTGTACCCTTAGAGTTTCCTTGATAACATTTTTCATGTAGTGCATTTGTGCTGCATCATCTTCTGTGATTGTTGTTTTTCCTTTGGCTACTTGTCTTACTTCTTTTTGTACTTCCTTCAATATTTCTGGATGTCTAACTAGCTCTGTCATTGCCCAGGTCATGGTTGCGGCCGCGGTGTCAGTTGCAGCAAGAAACATATCCTACAAACATGAAAATTCATTAGATTCCAATCATTGGTTAATTAGGTAAAATATTTTAAGTGAAAAAAAGAGTTGACATACCATGATTAGTGCTTTAATATTGTCTTTAGCAAAGGGAACTCCAATGGAACCATCCTTCTCCATACCAAGCAAAACATCGACAAAGTCCTCTACACCTTCACTACCGAACTTCCTTGTCTTCCTATCTTGAATATGCTCATCGATCACGCCTCCTAGAAAGCTCTCCAATTCCTCAAAGTTCTTGTCCATTCTCTTATTCAATCCATTGAAGTTATTAATCCAAGCCAAAGAAGGTATGAAGTCTCCGATGTTAAAAGCACCAATAAAATACATGAACTCCTTAATGATTTTGAAAAACTTCTTACCACCTTCATCTCTACCGAACTTCCTTCCTAGTGTAACCCTACAGGTTACATCATTTGTGAATGAAAATATCAAATCACTCAAATTCACAACAGGTGAACCAGATGAAATAGATTGGCGAATGTCTTTTAGCATGCAGTCGGTTTCTTCTTGTCTAACTGATTTGAATGAGTTCACTCTATGTTGACTAAGAAGTTGTAGTACACAAACCTTTCGGACTTGCCTCCAATATTCACCATAAGGAGAGAAAGCCAAGTGATAGTTTGCATATACAAGTCTATCTTGAAAGTTCATTCTAGGCCTGTCAGAGAAGTTAAGGTCTTGGGTTTTCAATATCTCTTTAGCTCCTTCTACGGAAGAAACAATTAATGTTGGGGATTGGCCAAAGTGAAGCAACATGAGGGGACCATGTTTGCGAGCAAGAGATTGAAGCGAACGATGTGGGAGAAGGCCTAGTTGATGAAGGTTTCCAATAACTGGAAGTTTCCATGGAGAAGGTGGTAACTTCAGCTTGCCAGATCGAGATCTAGTGAGCTTGATGAGAAAGAGAACAAACAAGATGGAAAGAAGTGAAAGGGAGATGGGATGAAGTGATTGCAGTTCTGACCATACTTGAAACATTTTGTTCTTCCTCTGCTCTACTTGTTCTCAGAAGACAGAGTATGTGTTTTGGATACTGATGAAGTGCTGAACCATACGTGGCCTTTTATATAAGTTTGATCTCCTCATAATTCATTTGATTCCTTTAAATTTAGTATATTTTCTCAATTTTGACTTAGTCAAAATTGGTGGGGGGAATTTTAAAACACCATAATGAAAGCCAGACTTGACTTGATGGGCATTTATAAATACCATTATCCCATATATATTTATTTTTC
>JABWDY010009817.1:10552-24251 GCA_013358455.1 Thalictrum thalictroides | reverse complement strand
GTTGAAAAAATCATTCAAGGTGAGATTTTTATGATAATTAAGCATTGGCCATCGGGTATTTGGGTGAGTTTCATTTGTTGTGTTAAAATCTCTGCTTTCCCTCTATAAATTTCTTAGTGTTTGATGAAATGCCTCTATCAAGGTAATGTTAACTCTTGTTTGTGTGTGGAATTATTTGTTTATGTTAACAGCTGGTCATCTGGAAAAACTTAAAATTGATCAATGCAAGGTGTATTTGAGGAAACATGGCTTGCGGTTAACTGGCAATAAAGACGTTCTTATTGAGCGCATCAGAGAGCATCTTGGGTAATTCCAGCTCTAGTTGTTACAAGTAATTTTACAGCTTCTCTTGTTTATTTGGTAAGGTGTGTTTATAATAATCATCTTTTTTAGGATTATAAATGGAGGTGGAGAGCAGAAGTATCCAGCATCTACCTTTGTGTTGAACTGCAAAGGTAATATACAAATCCTAAGGAATACAAGAATGCTTAACATATTGCAATGGGGTTTCGTTTCAGTATCTTTTTTAATGAATAATATTGTTGTTTTGTTTGCAGGGGATGCTTGCACCGGCGATGTGGTCATGTTTGAACAAAACGTCTATGAAATGTAAGTTTTTGAAATGTTTTATGAGTTGCCACCTTACTTTCTTAGAATACTTTAGTCAAAGATATTATCAAGTGCTTATTCAAATTTACCGAAGTAAGATAAAGTATATTGGTTCGCTGAAGCTCTGAAAATATGCCATAAGCTATCTTAGGTTAGAAACAAAATCAGGCGATAATTTAAGTGCCAGGTTGAGTTGATGGAAGCATTGAATACATTGTTCTTTGCTACATTTGTTATGCACGTTCCTTCATAAGAACCTTAAAAGTTATAAGTAAATGTACTCCACATGGAAATCAAGTTTCAGTTTTGTTGAATAGATTTTCTTGGTATGTTTTGGTTTTGGTTGAGTAAAGTTCCCTGTTCAATATTTACCTCTTTCTTTTGGATAAGAACCCATTGCCAGTGTTGCTGACCTGTTTTTTAAATTCATAAGGTACAATATTGCATCGAGGAGTGCCAGTGGTCCTCCATGTGGTACTAGAATTGTTGCTGGCCGTATTGTGAAGGAAAGCTATGGTGCTGCGAAGCAACAACATACATTTACAGTGAGTTATTATTTTGCTGTTCTACTTAGCCTTGAAAAACTAATTGTAAAAAATGTGTTTCATCTCATATGTGGCTATTAGAGAATGGACGACACAGAATTTCATACCATAACATTTGATTTTTAGTCTTGTCAAAACATGTGTTCAGAAGTCTAAGCATGCTTCTTGCCCTTGTCAATTTGTAACTGTATAATTGTTAATCTAAGTTTTTCCCTACAGTCTGGGATCTACTTCAACATTCTTAGACTGTGTTTCAGGGACGAATCAAAGTTCTTCTTTGCAAAGTATAGTTAGAAAACTCCTTCCCAGAAATGATGCAAAGTAGTCAATGGTTGCTGCTACAGCCAAACTACAGAAATAAAGAGTCGTGTTTATTTTTTCCAACTATAACTAATACTTGGGACGCTGGTACTTTGTAGTATAAGTTGGTTACATTTGAATGCCTCCGAGTTTGTTAATAAAACGTTTGATTTTCATTTTCCTAAGATATGCTTGTACACGAAGAGAAAATAGTTTTGGTTGTTTAATTTGTTAAAAGCACTCCTATATTCTTAATAGTAACACATGGAGCCAATGATCTTGTATGGGAAAGATTATTTATACAGTGAAGATTAAGCTGCATGTTTATTATACCCGCCATCTCAAGAAATGGTATTAGTATGGCATTGTTAATGAGCCACCAGTTATAACATGAATTTCCTTGCACCATTTCTACCTGAGGGAAATGAATTTCCTTGCACCATTTCTACCACCAGTTACAAGTGAAGTTGACCTGTAAATGTTAACATATAATTATATGTCTGGATCACTATGTGACAAATCAGAGACGGTCAAATTTCCTCAATGGTCAGAAATTTAGTCAGAAAAGAAAATAAGATTCTTGACTGTGTTATTGGGAATACATTAAATTGTGAGTTGTAAGATTGTACCTAGGCTTCTGTAAGATGCACTTGTGTATGTGGTTTCATTCTTTTCTGTTGCATTGTTGATAAAAAAAAATTCTGATGTTCTGACATTTGATTGTAAATGTGCCTATTAGATTGAGGTGCTTTGGAGCACAGGAGTGAAGCCACTACCATCTCTTCATCCTCTTCTGATCAAGGGAAGAAATTTGTATCGCCTGAAGACACTGAGGCAGGTGTGTTTTGTGAAGAAACTTTTGTAATCCTGTTTTTCTTTTCTAGAGCTTGATCATTCTCTGGAATTGTACCTTATCAATGTTTACAATGTAGAAATGGACTGATGAAGTGGAAAGGAGTAAAGTTTTGCTGGAAAAGCACTCCAGAGGGTCTCTTGCAAGGTCTAGTAGAGAAACAAGGGTTCAAAAGAAGGAAATGAGGAAGGTGCTTAGGGACCAAAGGTGAACTTTTAAACATACTTTCTTGGCTTTTGTTATATTTTAGATGATTACTTAATTGTTCTTTTACTGGTCAATGATGAGCATAATATCGCAACCTATCATACAACACAATTTTTCTTTACCTACTGAGTGGTTATTGTTCTTTTACTGATCAATAATGAGCATAATATCGTAACTTATTATACAACACAATTTTTCTTTACCTACTGAGTGGTTATAACTTATAAGATCAGTGAGTTGCTCATGCAAGTGTTTGGTGTTTGATTAACTTGCTCAAAAACTGAAACTGACTTAATTTGGTTGAGAAAGTCTGACTATTTTGGGATAGCTTTCTCAACTGTTTTAAAGAACTAGTTTCGGAGCCTTTTTTATGATATAATATCAGCAAACTATTAGAATTATTAATTAAACTACGTAAAATCAGTTTTTACTTCGTTGAGTTGCTGCTACATGTTACAAAAAAATTCCCAGCAAACTGAGATAGAGATAGACCTGGCTGAGAAAATAGCAATTCACTTGTAAGATGATAGATAATTGTATGAAGTTTGCAAGTAATGTCTTCGTGAATGATTTTTGTATGGAAGAAAGTCCAATTCGTGGCATTCCCATTTTCTTATAGTTTGAGACATGGTTTCGTCTAATTAGCAGTGTATTTTCTGTCTGAGCTGTCTACTTATGTATTGATTCTCTTTGGTAACTGGTTTTCCATATAATTCCAGGGGTATGAGAATGAGTAACATCCACAAGGAGAACCAACACCCCCAGACTAATCCAATACAACCAACCAACTGCCGTCAGCAGACTCTTCAAACTCAAGACCCACACAAGCCTGTTGACTCAGCAATACAACCAAACAAGATTCTTACTGAAATCAACCAACAACTAAACTCTAAGACTCAACCAAATCAGATTAATCCCCAAATGAACAACATTCCGGGATGGCAAACATCTTCAGAGAACCCAATCAAAATTCAGAACTCAAATGCATCTCAAAGATGGTGGGGGAACATCACTGAAGTTGACAAGCATGAAAATATAGCTAAAGACCATCAATCCTATGCTGGCTCATACCCAAGCTTGAATTCTCCTCCCCGGAGTCCTCTAAATCGACAGTCTCGAACAGGTCAGCCAGGTCATATTCAAAAATATCCAAATGGGTATGTTCACAAACAGACCTTGGCAGGCTCTAATGTAGCTTCTAGGAATCCTTTACAGAGTCCATCAAGGCAACATGTGGATATAGCCAAGGACCATCAATCCTATGCTCAGTCATACCCGAGCTTGAATTCTCCTCCTCGGAGTCCTCTGCATCACTTGCCTAGAAAAGACCAGCCAGGTCATATTCAAAAATATCCTAATGGATATGTTCGGAAACAGCCCTTGGCAAGTTCTGATATACCTCATAGGAGTCCTTTAAGGAGTCCCATGAGAGAACCTGTGCATACAGCCAAAGATCATCAATCCTATGTTCAATCATACCCAAGCTTGAATTGTCGTCCTCAGAGTCCTCTGCATCATTTGCCGAGTAAAGATCAGCTGGGTCATATTAAACAAAATGAGTATGTTCGCAAACAGTCCTTGACAAGCTCACCTCCTAGAAGTCCTTCAAGGGCACCCACACGCCAGCAGCAGTGCAGATTCTATGCCCAAGGAAGGTGTAACTATGGCGATACCTGCAAGTTTCTGCATGAATACAGGAGAGAACAAAGTTTGAATGCCCCTCCTCGTAGTCCCTCACATCATTTCTCTGGAAGAGATAATCCATGTCCCGTTCAACAATATCGAAATGGATATATTCACAAACAACCTTCATCAAACTTGGCCTCGCCTCCTAGGAGTCCCATGCGACAACAGGTTTGCCATTACTTTCCGGATGGAAACTGTCGCAGAGGAAATTACTGCAAGTTTTTGCATGTAAACAGGAGAGAACAAAGGTAACCATCAGAGTCAAGGAAATATGGCCAGAGAGGGCACTAGGTATGATGACAAACACAAGTGTGGACAGAATATTTTCAGCCACCTGTTGAGGTTTTGCAAAGTCTTACAATGCGTTACTTCAATATTTTGTTGAGGTTGCTAGATATATATTTTGTGAAATGTCATTGGTAATTTGTACGGAGTATGCTGAATTTCATTGAGCTGTTGCTTGACTTGTTTTGGCTCTGGTCATTTATCAGATAACTGATTTCACAATGTCAATCTTTTAATATCGATTATTTCAAGGATCTGATGATATTGAAATGATTGTGTTCTGTTCAAACTATAGTCTATACTGTACTATCTTCATGAGAATTATAGTTTCAGACACTAGCAAGTTTTTTCCAACAAATTGATAAAAGCAAAGTTTTCCTGTAAATTCCCGAATATTCCTTAGCAAACAAGTCAAGCCAAAAATTCTCAATCTTTACAACAAGCACAATGTTATAGTAACTTTTTTTTTTCCTGATTTTGATTGAAATGTTAACAAAAAATGTTTAAATAATGCTCATCAGTAACTTTCAAAGAACTGTTCTTAACTCTTATTAAGATGCTAGCTGTTTCATAAATCTTCCTATCAGATTGGTGATTTGACTTTGTTTTCTTGAAATGGGTAGGATAGAAAATGAAGACAGTGAATTATTAATCCTACACAGCATAAGAAATGACCAAATGGCGGAATAACCAGTGTTGTTTGTTTCCAAACAAGGGTTCTCCTTAAAGACAAATGCCTGCTAAGTGCAAACTCTTGTTCTGATGCCTGCTCTCGTCACCTTCTCCCACCTCTAAATTGCAAGCAACTCATTGAATTCATGCCAAGAAATTATTCATGGCCGAATCATCCTATGAATTCTCTTCATCTCATCGTTCACGTAGAAATCGCCAACACCATACCACACCAGCAAGCTCGCGATACCCATCTAGATCAATGACACCAACTGGCTCTTGTACACCACATAGAGTTCAGCACACTTCTCCAGCAAGAAATGATGATATGTCATGGCAAAGTGAACTTTCATGGCATTTTGAACCAACAGGATGGCGCGATGGTGGCAATCTTGGGGCTGCTCTTAGTCCATGGGCTGCTTCTCCAGCTCCTATGGGTCGTCGATCTATCTTTCAAAGATCAGCGAATGAATATTATCTCTCTAACACAGCAAATGGTTACAGCAGTAGTTATTTTAATCGTGCTTATGATACTTCCTTTCATGGTACAAGTTCTTCTGGAGGAAGAATTGAACTGCAAAGCTTTGTTGCTAGCAAAAAGTCTCCAAGATTTTCAACCATGGGAGCTATTAAGGAGAGCAAAGACGGGGATCATAGAGTTTCTTTAGCTGATATGGGTGAGCTAAGTATGATTGATTATAATGACCCAGAAGATCAATCAAGTCTTCATCATTTACATGCAAAACAAAAATCATCATTTGCATCTCATCATTCTTATCATGATAACTACAAGGATGATGACAGTGAAGATGATGATCACTATGGACATAAACATGGATATCATCAATATGCAACATCACCTTATGCACATGATCACGGTGGAAAACATGATATTGGTTCTAGAGGATATAATCCTACATATGAGCAACATAGTCATCATGCTCAGGGTCTTAATGATGGTTATGATGATGTTGTTTCTGAAGATGAAGATGCAGATGACAGAAGAGAAATTAAGTCAGTTGGACTATTTGGCTTGTTCAAGTATTCTTCAAAGCTAGATATGGTTCTTGTGTTTTTTGGTTGTTTGGGAGCTCTGATTAATGGAGGGTCACTTCCTTGGTATTCTTTTCTTTTTGGTGACTTTGTTAACAAAGTTGCTAAGGATTCTAAGCGTGATTTGAACGTGATGATGGATGATGTCGAAAAGGTACTCACTGCTATATATTGAACAATCATCATGTTGTACATCTTCATAATCATATGGGGTCTTGAAGTGTGTTTTATCTGATACAGATATGTCTTTTAATGGCTGGACTTGCAGCTATTGTAGTGGTTGGAGCATATATGCGTAAGAAAGATCACATACATATATATGACATTATATTAATACTAATTGTATAATATAATTATAATCTTATATAATGAGTTATTTGTACAGAGATTACATGTTGGAGAATGGTAGGGGAGAGATCAGCTCAACGTATAAGGACTAAGTATTTAAGAGCAATTCTAAGACAAGATGTTGGGTTCTTTGATACTGAAATTAGTACAGGTGATATCATGCATGGTATTTCCAGTGATGTTGCACAAATCCAAGAAGTAATGGGAGAGAAGGTTAGTCTACAGTTTGCATTTTAATTTACATTTTTATCCATGGTTTTTCGGTTTATTTGAATTCTTATATATATATTTTTCTTTCTTATACCATTTACTACTGCAAGTTGAGACTATTGTCTATGAACAAATATGTATATTTCATAGAATAAGAGAATAAAAATGATTGACTATGTACTTTTGATGAAAGAGATGAATCTGGCATGCTCATATTATATCTAATGATGCCGGCCAAATTCAAGTACATAATCTATTAGAATAATATGATTTGAAAACAAATGAAAAGAAAACAATAAATGATGACAAATGAAGGAAACGGGAAAGAGAAGTACCTCTGTAGATACTAATGAAAGACTTTCCACAGGACCTTGTTACTTGACTTTAAGTTTGTTTTATAAACTGATGTCATTTTCTCTGTGGAAAAATCTTTGTTATTTTTTCGCCAGTGAAAGCGACAAATAAAGAAGAAAAATCATATAAAAATAAACAGAGGACTAGACTGTAATGTTTTGATCTGGTCAATGGGCTGAAAGCTCTATAGAAGAAAGAAATTAAGTATTACTGAAACAGACTATTAGTAGTAGCAAGATAGTTAAAATTTGCGCATAGCTTTTACTAAAAGAAATAACATAAATGACGATGACATATAAATGCAGATGGCTCATTTTGTTCATCATATATTCACATTCATCTGTGGTTATATTGTGGGATTCATCAAATCATGGAAAATTTCTCTGGTAGTTCTCGCTGTGACCCCATTGACTATGTTATGTGGAATAGTTTACAAGGCTGTCTACGTTGGCCTAACAGGGAAAGAAGAGGTATGAATAACGTACACACTTGTCTGAAATGCTATAATTCTGAGTTTTATATATTGCCGGACACTTAATTTTAGTTTTTTGTGTGTTTAAAGGCTTCATATAGGAAAGCAGGTGGTGTCGCAGAACAAACTATTAGTTCGATTAGAACAGTTTTTTCTTTTGTTGCTGAGGATCATTTGACTGCAAAATATGCTGATTTGCTGGAGAAATCAATCCCCTTTGGAAAGAAGCTTGGGTTTGCTAAGGGTGCTGGAATGGGGATTATCTACTTGGTCACGTACTCGACTTGGGCCCTAGCATTTTGGTATGGATCTATATTGGTGGCTGACAAACAACTCAAAGGTGGAGCAGCCATTGCTTGTTTCTTTGGAGTCAACATAGGGGGAAGGTAATAAAACTTACTCTGTCCTCCCATCTTTCATTGTCTGCGCATTAAACTCTAAACACAAAATAAGGTAAAAAAGACACTTGAGTAATCTCTTTTCTGATGTAATGTGAATTAAACAAATACGGTAAATCAGCACCTACTTAAATCATCCTCCGTCTGAATTCAAAACGTGGACTGAGTTTAAACACAGCACAATTTACACAACTAAGTCCTACCTATGGAGCAGAAGTATTCTTCCCTTTTCCATATTTTTTCAAAGACAAACTTATTTGTTATTACATCTCAAACTCTCAACTTTATTTAACTTATGACATAATGTGTTTCTGTTTTCGATAGGGGCTTGGCACTATCACTATCATATTTTGCACAATTTGCCCAAGGAACTGTAGCTGCAAGTCGAGTGTTCGAAATCATTG
This sequence comes from Thalictrum thalictroides, assembly GCA_013358455.1. Taxonomy (NCBI): domain Eukaryota; kingdom Viridiplantae; phylum Streptophyta; class Magnoliopsida; order Ranunculales; family Ranunculaceae; genus Thalictrum; species Thalictrum thalictroides. Next base: position 15,855 of record JABWDY010009817.1, on the reverse strand, counting down.
ATAGAGTCCCCGATATTGATCCATATGACTTGAAAGGCAGGGCACCGTCAACTGTCAAAGGAAAGATCGAGTTCAAAGCTGTTAGCTTTGCATATCCATCCAGACCCAATGTTCAAATTCTACACTCACTCAATCTAGTGGTTCAACCTCTCAAGACTCTGGCATTGGTTGGAGCCAGTGGGGGTGGCAAGTCCACTATTTTTGCTCTCATAGAGAGGTTCTATGACCCAATCAAGGGTAAGCTTCACTTCATTAAAACCCTCCTCTGTCTATTAATTGTCAATGATTGCAAGAATAGTTTTAGAACACAAGTTATGCCGGATACTTATGTGAAGGACAAGGTGTCAAGGTATATATCTTCTTTTAAGTGTGAATGCCAAAAGAAAAGGGACAGAGAGACTTGAGAACTTACACTACAAGAGTTCGTATAGTGAGATTCTGGTGAATGCCCATGTGATTGTTATCGTGCATTGCTCCTCCGTCCTAAAAAGTTTTTTCAGCTGACGGGAATACTTGCCCACGGGTTCTGCGAGTCTGTGACCATGTAGTAGGCGTTCAGTGCCTTGGAGGCTTAGGTGCCCCATCCAAGTGGTCTGTCCCGACTACATATTTTCTCAGCCTCTTCCACTTTTGTGCAGCATTGCTGCCAATTTGTTTGTCAGTCCTGCTGGTACAGATTTTTTAGGTATCTTCAAAATGTTACTCCAACCTGAAACTCAGGCAAAGTGGATTTAATTAATCAAATACCAACAGAGTACAAATGTCCAAAATTGAATATAGAACATGAATATGCAACTCAAAGGACAAGTCGAAAATAAGAGTTCATCTTGGACAATTTTCTCCCAAAAATATTTTTAAGTGTATTATGCATGGTTCTGAATATGATGTTTTTACTTGTAATGAATAGGGATGGTATGCTTGGATGGTCATGATTTAAAGACCCTTCAGGTGAAGTGGTTGAGGAGTCAGATAGGCATGTTAGGCCAAGAACCACTGCTATTTACCACCACAATACTTGAGAATGTGATGATGGGGAAAGAAAATGCCACCAAGAAGGAGGCGATTGCTGCTTGTATAGCGGCCAACGCTCACAACTTCATCTCTAGCCTTCCCCAAGGCTATGACACTCAGGTGCTAACACTGTCCCCATTCTCTTTTTCTCTCCCTCCCTTCTATTATATACAATGTTAAGACCTCATATATAGATTAAGTTGCCCACCAAGCAATTAAGCGATAACAAAATAATAAACCTTCATGATGTAAGAAGAACCCAGGTCCTCCTGGTACAACACCAAGGGCCCTGACCAACTTTATGATGGTTGCTAGCAGCTCAGAAAGAACTAATTCTAATGATAAATACCTAATTCAGCTCATATAAAAATTGCTGCTACTAACCTTATACAATCTCATGCTTTGATCAGGTAGGTGATCGAAGCGTCCAACTGTCTGGTGGACAAAAGCAACGAATTGCTCTAGCTCGAGCAATGATCAAAGATCCTAGAGTTCTACTTTTAGATGAGCCAACTAGTGCCTTAGACCCTGAATCTGAGGCCATTGTCCAACAAACCATTGATAAAATCTCCACCAAACGTACAACCCTCGTCATTGCCCATAGACTAGCAACTGTCAGAAATGCTCACACCATAGTTGTTACAAACCATGGCACCATAATTGAGATGGGTAATCATCGTCAACTAATGGATCAAGCTGGAGCTTACTCTGATCTCGTCAAGCTTGCCTCCCAAACAGTCTCCCAACCAGATCCCAAACAAAATGTCAACATGGGGCACTACTCCTATGAGAATTCAGTTCACAATGTTTTGAGGTCAAAGTACATGTATGATGCCTCGAGATCCAAATACGAAAAATCCATGCCAGACGAAGAGGACGAGGATGTTGTTGAAGAATACCCTAAAAAGTCCAATAAGATCCAGCTCTCCAAAATATGGAAGTTACAAAGGCCAGAGATTCCAATGCTCTTATTAGGCTTTTTGTTGGGAATGCATGCTGGTGCAGTTCTATCTGTATTCCCTTATTTTCTAGGCCTAGCCCTTGAAATATATTTCAAGGATGATACTGCGGTGATGAAAAGGCAAGTTGGGTATCTTTCTTTAGCCCTTGTGGGATTGGGCATTGGCTGCATTATAGCAATGACCGGCCAGCAAGGTTTCTGTGGTTGGGCTGGAACAAAACTCACAACAAGGGCGAGGGATCTTTTATTCCAGTCAATATTGAAGCAAGAACCGAGTTGGTTTGATTTTGAAGAGAATTCTACTGGAGTACTGGTTTCTAGGCTTTCGATTGACTGTGTTAGCTTTCGGTCTGTCCTTGGCGATCGTTTTTCAGTTTTGCTCATGGGTATAAGTTCAGCTTGTGTTGGTCTAATTATCTCAGCATCATTGAGTTGGAGGCTGACTCTCCTTGCGGCTGCTCTCACTCCCTTCACCCTCGGCGCGAGTTATTTCAGCTTGATTATTAATGTAGGACCAAAGTTAGACAATAGCTCTTATGCACGAGCTAGTAGTATTGCTGCCAATGCTGTCTCAAATATAAGAACTGTGATGACCTTTTCGGCTCAAGAACAACTAGTTTCATCTTTCGATCAAGCCTTATCAGAACCGAGGAGGAAATCAGTGAAGAGGACACAGATCTTGGGATTAGCACTTGGGTTTTCTCAAGGTGCCATGTATGGAGCTTACACTCTTACTCTCTGGTTTGGTGCCTACCTAATAAAGAAAGACCTTACAAGCTTCGGCGAGGTGTACCAAATTTTCTTGATCTTAGTTTTGAGTTCATTCTCAGTTGGCCAATTAGCTGGTCTTGCTCCTGACACATCAAATGCACCATCAGCTGTTCCTGCAGTTTTCGATATCATTAACCGTAAACCATTGATTGATGGTGATCAACAGAAGGGAAGGAAGTTAGATGGTTCAAAACTATTAAGTATTGAATTCAAGATGGTGACTTTTGCATATCCATCAAGGCCTGAAATCACGGTATTAAGCGATTTTTCATTAAAAGTCAGAGGAGGAACTATGGTTGCCTTAGTAGGAGGAAGTGGGTCTGGGAAATCGACTGTGGTATGGCTAGTTCAGAGGTTCTATGATCCAAACCAAGGGAGGATCATAATGGGAGGAATGGATTTGAGGGAAATTAATGTAAAATGGTTAAGAAAACAGATTGCTTTGGTTGGACAAGAGCCTGCATTGTTTGCTGGAACCATAAGGGAGAATATCGCATTTGGAGACCAAAATGCTTCTTGGTCTGAGATTGAAGAAGCTGCGCAAGAAGCTTACATTCACACGTTCATATGCAGTTTGCCTCAAGGGTATGAAACAAAGGTATGCAATCAATTGCAACTACTCGTTCTGTTATACTTTGTTCACTTATTAAATTTTGGCATTTACCATTAATTCTTTTCAGGTGGGAGAAAGTGGAGTTCAACTGTCAGGTGGCCAAAAACAAAGGATAGCAATAGCAAGAGCTATTTTAAAGAAATCAAAGATACTACTATTGGATGAAGCAAGTAGTGCATTAGACATAGAATCAGAAAAGCATGTCCAAGAAGCATTAAGGAAGGTATCAAAGAGAGCAACCACCATTGTAGTTGCTCATAGGCTCAGTACTATCAGAGAGGCTAATTGCATTGCAGTAGTTAAAGAGGGCGCAGTTACTGAATTTGGCAGTCATGATGAACTCATGGCCATGCATTTAAATGGCGCATACGCTAATCTAGTTAGGAAAGAAATGGAAGCTAATGCACTAAATTAGAATCATTCTTGTAATGTTACCATGTATCATTTATGTCAACTGAAATCATCGCCATTGTCCATCGTCTCTACTCTCTACCATTCTCACACAACTGACTACTGCACCACTACCATGCCACATTGTTTGATTAATCATTTCAGTTTCTACATCAACTCGAGTCAATGCGGTACAGGACATAATCCATAGTCGAATAAATTGCCAAACATTTTTTTTTTATTAAAGCATATTAAATGAAATACTGTAATTGTTGTACAAAAGGAATAAATAACTGAGTCTATGTACAACTTACCTCGACCAGAAAGAACTAGACAAAGGAGCAAGGTCACCCAAAAGAATTAATGCCACACCAACCCTTTATTCCTCTACTTTCAACAAACTCTTTGAATTATCTACAGAAGTTTTCATTCTTGTGAAAGACACAAGAGTTTCCATTGTTGTCTTGTAAAAGATGACAAAAACAAAGGCTATTGATAGAAGTGAGAAGAAGAAAATTGGAAGATTGGGATGGTTTGTTGTTGTTGCTAGTGCTATTTTGACTTTGGGTTTGGCTCTTTTCGCTTCAAACATCACTCAACATACCAATTCTTCCAACTATACGGTACATCTCTCTGACTCTCCATCTTTCTTATTCAATTCTTAAAAGTGCCCTTACAGTTTGTAGGTTGCAAATATAAGGGGTGTAAATATCAGTACTTTTTATATTTTAAGTTTTTAACTATACTAACTACTAGTAACTACCATATCAAAGAGACGGTCAGCAGCCTTCCACATCAATCACAAAAATGAAATCTTTTCTATCCCCTTCGCTTCCTACTCACACAAACCCAAAGCTCTTCCTCACTTCACTTCACCTCACCTTAACAACTCATGGCTTCTCTTTCTTTCTTTACTTACGCTTCAACTTCTCCTTTACTTCCCACCTTAAACCCCAAAACCCCTTCTTCAAACTCACTCTCAATTCTCTCCAGTTCATCACAATCTCAATTCCATGGTCTCAAGCTTTCATTTTCTACTTCTTCTGCTTTTTCATTTCCATGTGCTTCTACAATGAAACCTAACATTTTTGCCAAGGTACATTATTGATTAAATATTAGAAATTATGTGTTGAAATAGTGGTAGTGGTAGTGTTGTATGGTAATTGTGGAATTTGTTGTGCAGGTTTCAAAAGGTGATGTTCCTCCTGCTTTCAATTTGAAAGATCAAGATGGAAAGAGTTTTAGTCTCTCAAAATATAAAGGGAAGCCTGTGGTTCTGTATTTCTACCCTGCTGATGAGACCCCTGGCTGTACTAAACAGGTATTGCTTTGTGCTTATTGTTCTTGCTTTTACACATATTAGTGAGTTAGACTGTCAGAGTATGTAGGTGCATTGGACAGAAAATCCCCCTTTCTTCTCTTATTTTGGACTTGATGTTCTATTTTTATGATTTTGAGCTGTTTTTCACTCGATCACATGGTCTACCATTTTCTGAATAATTTGGAGAAATACGAGTGTTCAGTATAAAATTAGACCAAACATTTCCACCACGCACT
>JABWDY010009787.1:0-13514 GCA_013358455.1 Thalictrum thalictroides | reverse complement strand
TTACTACCCTTTCTCCCTTCAATTAAACTGCTATTAAATGACTATATTTTCCTTTGTTTTTTGTTCTATTAGGTATTTGGAATGATGCTTCACTGAAGAAGTTCTTTGATAGATTTCCTCTTCCACTTCTAATTAGGTAATTAAGCAGTAGTTTTTGACTGAACTACATTGTTCATTTATCGTTTTTTGTGCCAATTTGATAATTCCCATTTTGAAAATACTCTTATGCATTGAATTATTCCCTAATACATTAAATTTCTTATTTTTTTTGTTTCTTCTAATTGTATAGTCTTTGTTCTTAATGAAAAAATGTATAGAAATTTATCTGAATGTGTAGAATTTAGATTGTTTTTTATGTTCTGGGATTGTTCTTCAATATCCTATAATTTAACTAATAAGAATCAACTAAACAAAAACATCTGGCATTAGCCCTGCTGCACACATCAAAATCAAGTCCGAATGTCCGATGTGTCTTATTTTTCGCAAAATGTTGTCCATCTATATGTGTTTGGCAGTTCTGCATTTGGGTTTCACACTTGTTTAACACCACAAACAATAGCCTTTGACATTGTTTTTATGTCGTCACATTAGAATTTAGAAGGCAAAATCTTTTGAGGGGTCGTCACATTAACTTGCGTTCCCCAAGAATAGTCAATTTTAAATTCATGTGTTTATATAATTATGTTCTAGGCGAAAGTTGCCCAAAGGCTCATAGCTATATAAATGGCCTCCACAAAATTGCTCGTGTTGAGAACCATTCATGAGTCCATAAATGATATCATTACGGAAAGTGTGCAATGTGCTCTCTGTTATACGTTGTTCCTTCTTATGTCTTTATCATCTTTCTATCCATGGTATAGTTCGAGTTTCTGCTACATGGTGACAGTGTTTAGCCGGCATGTACAATCACTTTTTCATTAAGCACCGTCTGAAGACTGAACATGTGGATATATAGTCTTACTGTACATGTCTCAGTTAGTTGAGATGCTTATTGAATTACAACTTTCTAACAACTTATGACTGATATTGTTTCCTTTTAAATTGATTCAGTTGAACTCTGCCAAAGTTGTCGCAGTAGGTCCTGGTAGGTTGACTAGAGATGGGAAACCAATACCAGTTTTTGTAAAGAAGGAGACACAGTCCTTTTACCCGAATATGGAGGCACAGAAATAAAGCTGGGTGAAATAGAGTGAGTATAGGCTTTCAAGATTTCTTCTTTTTTAAATTGCATATTGGGGACACTTCATGACTGAGTGGTTGCTGCTTTAGGTTAGGAAAGTAGAAGATATATTTAAGAAAGAAGAGCAAATTTATATGAAAGCGTTACGGGAGCAAATTGCAAACCAGCTTTGAGTATGACAGGTATGCTTAACATAATTGAAAAAATATATTCTGGCATGGTATTCTCATCTTAAATTTATTTCGCAAGTTTTGCTGTCTACAATGAAGGTTTATTGTTGCTTGTCCACTGAAATTAGATTAAATGATCATTCTTGTCTTTTTCTTTTTGTTGTTTTTTCCAAATCAAAATTGTGAACTCTACTGATGACTGCTATGTAATCTTTTGTCATATGAGTTCGACTTTTCTTCTGAGTTTTGATTGATTAAAATGTTAGGATAGGTCTTCTATTTTTGATTGCACATATATGTCTTATGAAGCTTCAGTCAATTAACATAGTATGGTGTTATGAGATTCTCTGTCGCGCTCTTCTTAATTTGAATTTGTAAATAAACGATTTGAAAGTAAATTTGAGAATTCGATTTGATGTAAGCATTTACTTATGAAGCTAATGGCTAGTAGTTTGTAAAACTTGTGTCAATTTCAAGAGAAAAATTATAGCTGTAGAGAGTTATAAAACCTTGAAAATCAAAGCAGTAGTTGAGTATTTGAGTTAAATCAGACTGCTATATCAGAGCTGCACATTCTAATATCCTTTTTGTCTGTCATAGCCCAATGGTGGCAGCTGTGGAGTTACAGTGGGAGGTGGAGACCAGTGAAGACGATGCTTCAATAACTGCAATGTTTTGAACTCTTCGATGGAACTAGACTGGGGCCACATGTGTTGCTAGTAATGGGTACGAATTTGGCCTGTCAACTGTGTAATTTTTTTCTCGCTTCTTGGGCTAGGATTCGAATGAGGATCTCCCTCATGTCTGCAACTTGTATAACTAAACCATCTGTGATATGTAACATGTACTTTTGAGTTTGATTTTTAAATTAATTGAATGTTTTTACTTGATTAAGAAAAATGTGATTTATGTAGGTATGAGATACTGTGTTTTTGAGTTTTTCAATGAATTGAAGGAGTTTTGTATATTGCAAGAACCCAATTTATCAAGATAATTTCTCCAATTATGCATATCAAGCCAAAGTAATATTGTCTTGATAGGAATTCAACCTTATTGCATGCTACTTGTAACAAATTTGAATGTACATGCAGAACATAAAAGACAGCAAGCAGAATCCCCGGCCAAAAAATAGCAAATCTAGCTCTATAAAGACACAAGCAAACCTTCTAGCTCTCCTTGCTATACCTCTATTTCAACTGTGGTTATCTTCTTTCTTCATTTGGCTTTTATGGCGATAGGGGCAAGAGTAGTGATGGGTACTTTGCTAATGGTTTTGCTATTATTCTGCATAGCTGAAACTGAGGTAAAAGAAACTCATTTTTCTACTAAGTTGCTACCAAATTAGTATACTTTGCTAACAAGCTAATTCTTGTTTTCTGTTTCTGTATGGCATGCAGGCTATTGTTGTTAGAACTGGAATTGCAAGTAGACCTATTGGGCAGGCAGGTTTGTTTTCTTTCTTTAGTGATCATATAGTTCAGATTTCAGAAATGTGTTGGATATATTTTCTTCCCTAGGCTAGATTCAAATTAATGCAGCCTAACATAATCCATAGATACATCAATCCCAATTTCTTATTATGCTTGTTCTGTTATCTGTTCATACAGTATGGTTGTGTATATTTTTAGATCCGTTTCAATTAATGGAGTTCAACATGTATAGTAATATTGGGATCATTTTGATTGATGTTATGCGCAGTACGGTGTAGGCTCCATTCAAGGCTGTATTAACCTAAATTTAGACTAACACACTACTCTAGGTCGGATCGATATGGAGATGACCAAAAGGGGATTTGATGAGGGAAAGGGCTGCACTTCGGTTGAGATCGAAGTTGTCTACGTACTCTAGCTCGGGGATGTTGAACTTAGAGATCAAGCCACCGTAGTTCTTAGGTTTTATAGAAAATGATAAGGCGGTGATCAAGGGATCTTCCTTGATTCTCAAGATAACCGACATGATTTGATTTGGCAATCAAATCATTTAGTAATCATGAAGAAGACAATAAATAATATGCATGCTGTTCGGATATCTTCAGTATCTAATTTGATATGTTTCTGTATTGGTGTTGTCCGAACTGATAGATCGTATGAGATAGATCGATGATGTTATATCAGGTCGGATCGGTTGTGCTTCTTCAGGTCGGTTATGATGCCACATGTTGTCTTTTGATTGGTAGTTGAATGTAGTACCACTACAAAGGCCTAATGTATGCACAAGAGCATGTTGCATGAAATGCAAATGTGTTCCTCCAGGGACTTCAGGTAACAAAGGAAAATGTGGATACTGCTATGCAAATATGAAGACTCATGGTAACAAGCTCAAGTGTCCATAAGCTGTGTGTACCAAAAAAAACCATTGCTGATCATCTACATCTAATGGATTTATTTTCTTGGCTTCTGCAGTATGTAGGAATGTGATTTGTTAAGTAGTTTCATGAGCTATGTATAAGAACATACCATGATGATTTGGTTGTTTTGTTTGGTGATTTAATACTACTTGTGTTCTATTAATGATGGTTGTGTTGCTTTAGAATTGCTCAATGCTGACAATTCTTAATTTAAATCTTGTATTTTCTATGTAAAAAAAACTATTACATAATGTCAAAATCCATAGCTTGGCATACATGTAGAACTCAAGGGGGGCATAAAGGTTCAAAGCATTCAAAGAGATTCTTTCACAGAAAAACAGATCAAGGCATACATATAATGAAAATATAATTTAAGGGCACTTAGGCCTATCTCCATGGGTTTTCATGTCAGTGTAGCACTTCCCACACATCTCCGCGTTTCCATAAGTACCTGGTGGAACACATTTGCAGCGTCTACAGCATGTCTCACACACTCTGCAACAATGTCTTGGCCTTGAGTGCAAGCTGCACCTAATCTTACATAATCCAGGGCATGCTGCAATAAACAAATATGTATAAATGTCAAAACATGTAGTACTAAATTGGTAGTGGTAGCACTTCTGTATGTGATATCCCCCCAACTATATTGTTACAGTGAAAAAATTTGCATCTTACCGAGTATGTTCACTCTAGGTGAAAACTTGGGAAATGAAACCTGAGCAGGTGCTGGAGCTGGTGCTAGGATAGGAGCCTTGACAGGAGCTTTCAGGAAAAGTGTCTGATTAAAATGAAAAGTTTGATATATAATCAGCATGTGCACAGTTCATTTGCACTATATATATGCACACAAAAGAGTAAAGTTACACTCAATACTTTTGTAATAGACAGCATTTCTTACCTCAAGGATACTCTCTTCTTCATTGGATGAAACCTGCACTAGTATCAAACTGTTAACTACTTTTTAAGAGAAAAATATCACAGTAAAATGGAAGAGGGAATTCAATAGATAGATCATACCTTTGTAGAGATCAAAAGAAAAGTGGCCACCAAGAAGAGAATTGCTTTGAAAGCCATTACAAACAAATGAATCTCAAAGAAGGTTGGAACTTGGAAGTGCTATTGGTATGGTTCAAACTGAGAAGATGTAGTGGTTTAAATAGAAAAGATAGTTGGAGACAGGAAACATAGTTGAAGCCTTTGATGCCACCCCTTCACACATGGAGGTGACATGGGTAGCTGTTTTACAAAATCTGAGTTGTGCTTCAACTTTGATATCACTTGGCTCTATGTCTTTGTCTGCTAAAATATTATATCTTTATCTTAACTCTAGTGAGAATGTGTACCTCTTCTTACTTATTTACTGGAAATTCAGATCTTTATGTTATGAAAAAAAATTAGTCGATTTGGTAGATCTAGATGACATGAACAAGTTTCACAAAACAGAATCAAATTCTACAGGCTAATGTGTAGTATATAGGATTGCTGTCAATTCAGTTGAATTATTAACTAGTTTTACTCATGTTCCATAGTACAGTTCAATGAAGTACACACCTCACCTGGATATTTCACCTAGGGTTTAGTATCTCCACTATCCAGTTGATTTCTTAATTAATGGGGATAAGCATGTCATGTGGAATCACATGCCTTACAACATCAGTCAATAATTCTCTGCTCACAGCTGACTTTGAAGAACAGAGAACAGCTGTTGCAATTGGAAACCAGACTACATTCTTTTAATTTTTCCCTGGTTTGATTCTTTTATGCACACATGATAATGTATATACTGTTAGGAACAGTACATACTTTCCCTTGTGACTATGTCAGATGCATAGCTTGACCTTCACCAATCACCACTGGAGTGTATTTTGGATTTAAGGGTTCCAAAAGACTGTTTGTACCTGGATAATGGATATGAATAATATGATGAATTTAACACCTTAAAGAGTTAAAGGCTTAAAGCTTGGCCACATCCTAAACCTTGAGATATTGAAAGCTGCAGACTACATAAATGGGGGACAGATCCTTCTATTACTCTTTCTCACCGCAATTTCCAGTTATCAGAAATATAATATGAAGACTTCAGGTCAGGACTTCAAAAATGGAGGACAAATCTTACTTGTTGTCCTTCCTAAATACTATCAGGACTTCATATTCAGTTCTTTTACTCTACATTTACAATGATGAAGAACTGACTAACTGAGGAAAGTACCTTCATTGAATTCAAGGCAAATTACAGTAGAGGCAACTTGCAAAACTCAAGGACAGGTGGTTAATTGTTAGATGTAAACAAATTTGGGAAAATAGCAATCAAATGAATGAATAATTATAAACTATTACAAATAACTTACAACAAAAATATATATACACTGAGAAAACTGTGTAAGATAAACCAAGTAGTTTGTGTAGCATTGTGTTTATGCTAGAACTCTGTCATCCACATTTGCCACGTCTTGAACTCCCTTGGAACCTATAGAAGGACAAAAAAAAAAAAAAAGCAGACTCAAAATCACATGTTCACAACCTTTTTTTCGTATGTGTAATGTACTCTCTAACATTTAAGCCTACAAGAATTATCCAGTTTCTAACCCTGATTATAGAAACTTTTACGTAAGTATACATCTCTAACATCTCTAATGGTGGCACAAGTTGCAAACTGCCTGTGAAAACTAATCAACCAGGCAACAATGGAAACAAGTCTAGTAGAGGCTGAGAGGCGCCACTATATCGAATTGATTATGTTCTTAGGTCTGTCAAATCGAAAAACCCATATCCCATAACCGTACAATAGATATTAGGCCTTTTATTAGTTACTGCTTGCTAGCAGCAGTACAAGAGATGTAAGTACTTACAGCTTGCTCGGCTAATGGTAAATGAAAAAGTAAGTATAGTTAGAACGGGCGAATGGATCATCAAGTAAAGAAACTGTGAAGAGTCGAAAACGAAACCTATCATTTTGTCAGAAAGAAAAGTTGAGCTGGGTCTCCACTTTGAAATCATTATCTTTATTGCATAAGCAATTTATGTATGGGCTTATTATCTTTATATTGTATCTGTCAAAGAATCATTTCATATTTATATTTTGATCCCTCATTATACCTAGAACAAGAAAGTAAGAATCCATTATGAAGAGAACCACTTGGAGCTAACAACTGGATGAAGTTATTCATTATTTATAACTATTTCAAACATAATCTTGAGCCTGTGATTAACGGATATTACGGTTCACAATGAAACTTAAAGACAAATTCAAAATTATTGTATCACATCTTTCATAGATAAAATTGCGGAGTTTTACCTCTCTTCTTGAGCTTATTACGGAAGCCCCTCTTTCGACTGAATGCCTTCTCCTGCAACCATAACAAGTGTTTTAGCAATTACTCAAGAAAGAAAACAATAATAATATAAAAAACAAATAAGTTAATTCATAGAAATGATGAGACATGGCCCAGTATGTGGGTTCACTCTCCTTTGCACTCTCTACTTCAGCATGTGAACTTAAGCTGTTAATTTATTTTATTTTAGGGAGAGGAGGGTGGGGCACTTCAGAAACTTCAGGTGCAATGTAAAACATATGAAAGATGCTTCAGAACTTACCACAGGTTGACCCAGATTCCCTGCTTGGCGCACAGAAGCAACAAGATCACGGTTGGCTTTTGTGTACAAACTTGTGACGAGTCCAGCTTGACCAGCTCTTGCTGTACGGCCAATTCTATGTAAAAAATCTACAGCAGAAGTGGCAAACTCCGCCTTGAACAGCAAAACATTTCAAGAGTTAATTCCTTAAAATCCAATTGCCCAGTTAAGAACACAACTGAATATAAACAGGCTCATAATACAATGATATGCTACAAGGAAGAAAATTCCTAAAACAAAGGTATCGGTTATAAGTGTCCCAACAAGAATGACAAGTTCAAATATGTAGTTACAAAAGAAAGAAAATACAGTTATTAGTATCAAAAGTTTGTTTCGTATTTTTAATCCATTTAATCCAGAATCACACAGGGATTGTTATTGAGATTGGGTGAAGAACGGGAGATAAACAACAAGAAGAACATTGGATGTGTAGTGACTTCTAAGTTATATAAAATTTGAAGGATATAAATTTCAAATTGTCTATATGATATTGAGTTTTATGAAATTGGGTTTTGTTTAAAAGGATTTCAAAGCATTTTATTCATGAAGGATTGATGGAAGTAGATGGAACAAACAAACAGTCAAAAAAGATGGAGGCGAAGCTCAAATCAAGGATGTTGGTGTTCGTGAATTTTTTTTTTCTTTCTGGTTTATGTTTTCTCTTTTCTAATCAGTATATGATAAACACGTCAGAATGGTACTTTGATAACTAGATCTATCCGATGGCTAGGATTGTGACTTCGCATAATATACTATGACAAATCACTCACGACAGCCTCCCTCACTCAATAAGGCAAGCATATCAGAATATTACAGTTTTTAGAAAATGGGATAGTGGGCCAGAATAGATGTTATTCTACGATCATAAGTACTAAAGAAGTATACCAAAATCATCTAATGCCTAGCATACCAGAGATGCAACCATGAACAGGACAATCAATGGAATGCTTGATCAACAAACATTCAGGTTAAATTGGAAAACTAAAGTTGAACCATACTGCAAACGGTAACAAGATATCATCTCCAGAGGTCCCACAATTTATTACTTGAGATTTGAGAGGATTCCAAATGCCGAGATGATGTCAAAAAAATAGACAATAAACAGCCATGGGATCAAAGCTCTACTGATTCAGACAATAAACAGTCATGGGTTCAAAACAATAAAGTAATAAACAGTCATGGGTTCAAAACAATAAAGTAATAAACAGTCATGGGTCAAAACTTTAAATTCTTATTCTGACAGAAGCTAAAAACTTTGAACTATATTCATTGAGCTCAATCTACAAACTCATTTTGGACAGTACAAAAACAGTGTAAACTCTTCATTTTTAAAGTACAATCTTTTTGTGGTGGTATCGGTTATTTTCAAAAACTTTTTATTTGCATTCTTTTCAGTCCAAAACTACTCTAACTTGTTTCTTACATGTTTTGGGATTTCTACTAGTTCAGTTGATTCTGTTTACTTGTGTCGCAAGCATCCTTGACATATAAAAGGAATATCATCTATGTAAGAAAATAGTTATAGTTGTTGCCTCTTAATTCAGAAGCTTGTTTGCTTCTTTAAGAGAGTAGCTCAAATATCAGTGCCTAATTGTTCTTGGGAATACCAACTACCAAGTCATTCTGAAGATGGAAGTATGAAACTAATGAAGAGGGTACCTTTTTTACCTATCCAAACATGTAGATTTCAGATCCCACATTTGCACAAAGTAGAAGTGGCAAAGACCATGTTCTTTTTATTCAATATTTTCAATGAAAATAATCTTTTTTGTTTCGTTATCTACCTAACAACTCAAGTAACCTTCAATTCCAGTCAATATTAAAATGTTGGTCTGACAGACAGACATGAATCTCTGCAGTATATGACAACTTAATAATTACTAAATTAGAAAATACCTGACCATTATTAGTATCCTCAAATTGATTACCGATTAATATTTATGTAACTAGCAAATGCATAAATTATATATTTATAACATCACAAACATTGGATGGAATGCAATTACCTGAATAACATGTTGAACATTTGGAATGTCAAGACCGCGAGCAGCAGCGTCAGTGCAAACAAGAACACCGCCTCTTTCCCTAAAATCGTTCAAGTTAGCTGAACGTTCCTCTAGAGAGCTGTCACTATGATAGCAACTGCACTCGACACCAACATTTCGCAATATCTTAGCCACAGCTTCAACAGCATCTACAGTATTTACAAACACCAAAGTCCGACAAACCCCTATTTTAGAATTTGACTCTTGAGATCGTACACCTTGCTCCACAGCATCAATGAGCACATCCACCTGTGTATCTATTGTAACTTCAGTCCAGCGCTGCTCTAATCTGAAGAAAAAACAAACCCAATAACATTATCAATGAATGTGAAGAAAACATGAAAAGCGAACACAGCAATGGAGCACAATACACTGGAAGTCTGGATAAAATCCATGCATCAAAACCATATATGTATATAAATTGAAATTGATTACAAACTAATAATTCAATGTAACATTTGAATCCTGTTCAAGTGTTGAATGTTGTGTGGTAAAGCTGTATTTTATTGCTCCTTGTTGATGAATTAGGTGTAAAGCTTTCCTTACTGCCTTGCTAGGAGAACAAGAAATGGGAAGCAGAGGATGGGTGTGAATGTTGTGTGGTAATGCTGTATTTTATTGCTCCTTGTTGATGAATTAGGTGTAAAGCTTTCCTTACTGCCTTGCTAGGAGAACAAGAAATGGGAAGCAGAGGATGGGTGTGCTAAAGGGTGGGGTGGCATGTGGATGCGTATTTAACCCCTCTCTCATTACGCTCATTACGATATAATCATTTAATTCTTCATAAATGAATTTGATTTTATTTATATTAATGATAATAATATAGAGTAATGCTGAATACTGTTTTTCTCAAGTACATTGCAATACCTCCTCTTAACAGAATAGATTAAACAGCTCTAACATGTCTGTAAAAACTAGAAAGTAAAACTTGTGTCACAGGACACAAATTCAAAGTAAAAAATGCCTTAAATAGGAGCCATTATCATTCAATGCTAGACTAGAAAACATCACAAAATTTCTTCACATTTTAATAGGCTATACCAATTTTTTCTACTTTAGCAAGCTAGATTATGATAAATTGGCCTTAAAATGATAAACATAGGGATATGCTTAATATGTTGTTTTCCTCCTGATTCATACGGGTCTGTTTTATACTTTTATTAGACCATTGTGTGATTCTATACCATCTTTTGTAACCTTCAACCCTTTTTTGGTAAAATGTAAAAATAGATGACGAAAGCAACATCAATTATTCAATTAATGAGGCCATTGATACCTAACCACCAGTCACACTGCAACGCTCAGATCGCACCTTAAATCGAAATCAGATGTAAATAGTTTGATTTTATCTAAATAGCTGAATCAATAGGGATAATGTCATTTTAACTTAAATGTGAGAATCAACCGGAGACTTGGTTACGTTTTCAGTTTACACCATTTTTTTTTCCTTTACTTTCTTTTGCAGCCAATAAAGTCTTAAAATTAAGGTGTGTCTGAAACCCAAAACCTTTTCGAACTAATTTTCATCTCTCTTTTTCATTAGAGCTCCAATCAATTGTATTTTCTTTCTATACAAAAAAAAATTGTTTTTCTTTACATGTTCTAAGACTAAAATGTGATCTCTTAGTCTTAGGTTCTTACAACGAAGGAACTTGAAGGTTGAGTTTCACGGCATATAGATTACATGGAAAACTTGGAGATTGAAAGAGAAAGATAAGAGAGGGACCACAAACAGAGAGAGAGAGATTGTGAGAATCTGATTTTCACAAACAGTCATTACAAAAAAGGAATTGCTTTATATGGGTTACAATTAGACTACATCGGTTATGCCTTATGAAGAAAAATATGGGCATCTTCTGCTCCTTCACAAGGTAGACTAGCAACTTAAGATAACTCATCAGATATTCTAGTATAAGCAGGGATACACTCAAATAAATTAAAATAAAATACTAATCATAGCATCCGTTAGTTACCCTTCAAATGGTTTCTGGTAGCAATACTTAGAAAATAAGATTACGAAATATTACATTACCTATTTACCTACACTAGAAATATAAAAGATGAATGATAATATTGATAATATAATGAGTTAAAACATACAAAGCAACTATCTCTCTATATATAGAGAGTGAGACCACATAGAACTTATATCTAAGCCATGCGGGACTAAACCACATAATAAAAACCTACAATACCCTTTACTTCCTACACCTACAATCTACGACGTGAACATGTGATCAGGGCTTCAAATAATCTCATTAAAGAAACACACTTCCCAAAGCACAATTTTACATGAAATTGAACGAAGCAAAAAAGAATGGGCAAACAATGAACCAATGACATATTAGCACAGAAAAATAGACCATGCACATACCTGGGATTGTGACAATGGAGGTAATTCCCATTAACCCACATTGCATCGGGAAACATCCGTTTCAGAACTCCACCAGCAGTTCTCTTTCCGTTTAATGGGAGTGTGGCAGCAACAAATATGTATTGCTTGCTGCGGTTATAATTTTTCCTTACCCTCTTCCAATCCTTCTTCTTGCTAGGCTCCACTTGATCCTCAATTGAATCCTCAAGTACACTACCACCTTCAGCATCTTCGCCCTCAATTTGGTCTTCATCTTCATCAGATGTGATTTTAGATAGCAGCTCATCATCGTAAGCAGCCTCAAGATTTCCCAGAGGTGGAACATTTGATTGCATTGAACTATCAACTACAGTACTTTTCATCCTAGACAGTACCTTCTCTTCAAAACGGAACATGTTTATCAGACGAACAATTTGATTCTGAAAACTTCCACAAAGTAACATATCTGCCTCATCAAACACCTGTCATGTAGCACTTAAATGATCATATAAAGCCATAAAAGAAGATAAATAACGATAAGTTATCAATGAAATGCACAAAAACAGAGAAAACAAACTTTACCACATATTTTACACCACGCAGAAACTCTGAACGACGACGTCTTTCTGGGTCGAGTGCATACAGATAATTTAATAGTGCAGCTGGTGTTGAAACAAGAATGTCTGGTTGAGAAGCCGGCCATCCCTGCAGTTACAAAAATTTAAACATTTAGATTAACATCTACTGGTATGGATTGACTCCAACAACGAAATAGCAGCATGAAGCCTTTTGAACAATTTACTCCATCCTGGTACATATTTTTACTGAAAGATAATGAACCTGATTTCGAAAAGCACAAACTCCTACCTGTCGCCCACAAACAGCATAAACTTGAAGGAGAGGTTCACCAGAATCACTGTGGATACAATTGGCCATGCGAGCCACTTGTTCGCAGAGCATCACATTAGGACAAAGAACAAGAGAGAATTGGTGAGGCCGACTGTAGTCTCGAACATTATCGCTGCCTGAAGCACGATCAGATTTGTATAATTTGTCGATCAGGGGAACCAGATACCCATGTGTCTTGCCACTACCAGTCTCTGCTGCAACCACCACATCTTTCCCTGAAAAAATAGATGGTATACAAGATGCCTACAAATAACAAACTAGCTAGAATCAACTTCTGATATTTAAACATCTAGAATACATTAAGTTCTATACCTACAGAATGCAAACAAACTAGCTAGAATCAACTTTTGATATTTAAACATCTAGAATATAATAAGTTCTATACCTACAGAATGCAAACAAACTAGCTAGAATCAACTTTTGATATTTAAACATCTAGAATATAATAAGTTCTATACCTACAGAATGCAAACAAACTAGCTAGAATCAACTTTTGATATTTAAACATCTAGAATATAATAAGTTCTATACCTACAGAATGCAAACAAACTAGCTAGAATCAACTTTTGATATTTAAACATCTAGAATATAATAAGTTCTATACCTACAGAATGCAAACAAACTAGCTAGAATCAACTTTTGATATTTAAACATCTAGAATATAATAAGTTCTATACCTACAGAATGCAAACAAACTAGCTAGAATCAACTTTTGATATTTAAACATCTAGAATATAATAAGTTCTATACCTACAGAATGCAAACAAACTAGCTAGAATCAACTTTTGATATTTAAACATCTAGAATATAATAAGTTCTATACCTACAGAATGCAAACAAACTAGCTAGAATCAACTTTTGATATTTAAACATCTAG